>JAARMF010000361.1:66519-80858 GCA_022844705.1 Toxascaris leonina | reverse complement strand
TATATAAGGTATTGCAAATCGACGTTTAAGTGAGTCCGAAATACGCAACGGACAATACTTTGCACTCGCGGTAGAGGAAATGCGTTTTTGTCTAAGAATATGGAACTATGCATATGTTTTGGTAGTTGCTTATTTGAGTGACAAAGAATTAATGCAGCACTAGTTATCGCGAGATCAACTCACAGTGCGGCGACATATGTTATAGCTCTATATTTTTAGAACATATATCCGAACAATATTAGAACATATATATATATATATNTATATATACAACGCATTTCAAGTAATCAGTTATAGAATTAGCGCGACATTAACAACATAGCAATATTAATATTGCGCCACTTATTTGATTTTCTTAGCACATCTTTATTTCTATGATATCTGTTCGTTTCTCAACCTATCATATCTGCTAGCACCAAAAAGAAATCTGACTGAATATTTCTGAAAATGCAATGAAATATAATTCAAAAGAAGGAATCAACTGTGGAGTACCTTATATGGAGAACCTATACTAAAGCCCGAAGACATTGGAATGAGAGACCTGGGGCTCTTCGAGTGAAGCAAATACATTCCCTCCTGAAAATATGCACTATTACCCGCAAAGAAATGCGATATGATTATAACTCGTTACTTGATACGATCCAGGGATTGTATCGAGAGAATGAACTAGATCAATGAAATAAGCAAGAGATCTCCAAAATTATCTCATCCTCTAAATATTCTCTTCCACAGGTACTGCTTGTTTAAAGGAAACCTCCTCAGGTTCGTATTCAATTAGTATCTGTATGCGTCACACTGCACTAGAAAAAAAGGGCACTGATACCCTTTATGAGATATGATACTCTATAAGGGTTTACTTGGAAAATTTCTTATGGTGGTCTCCGTAAAAAGTGGCGTACATTCACGGGAAAATCCATTCTCTGTTATTTACAGCAGTAAAAGAAGCAGAAGTCTCCACTCGGGCACAGTTTTTCACTAACATAACGTGGATCAATGGAAAACAATGTATTTTCAAATTACATCACAGCATGCGGAAGATCAATTTCCATGCCGGAAATGCGCCCTCGAAAAAATGCGTATTCATAATCTGAGATCCTCATCTGACACCTTATTCTTTACCGCTGATCAATAACTACGTTTAATACTCCACAGCAATCAGCCTCCCTTTAACCCAGAAGGAAACCTCCTCAACCGGCAACTGGAGAGAGGAAAAGGTCATATAGAAGCAAATGAAATAAGGACTAACATGATCAACTGGGTCGACAATCTTAACATTCACATCGGATGCGCAACTGACAAGAGCTTTTTCGGTGGCTGCCGGGATAAACCAACCGGAACATTTACTGCTGGTCATTGCTCTTAACGCAGAATCCGAATAGATTATGCCTGCTCGAGTTGAGACAATTGTATAGGTGCCAAACGGGAACAACAGCGACAATAGACTTCTTCAAGTTGAACAAACTGTGAGTGAAGATTCACTTACGATTAGCGGAAAGAAGATGACTGCCAGTTTTTTATGTGAAAAAATA
Organism: Toxascaris leonina; assembly: GCA_022844705.1. Lineage (NCBI taxonomy): Eukaryota > Metazoa > Nematoda > Chromadorea > Rhabditida > Ascarididae > Toxascaris > Toxascaris leonina. Next base: position 79,329 of record JAARMF010000361.1, on the reverse strand, counting down.
AACGTATAAATATTTTTACACTGCTTGGCGGAATAACTAAACGGTTTAATCATCGCTCACATAAAACCAGATGCATCCTGTTCAGAAACTGAATCTTCAGACTCGACTGTGTGGTTTTCACACTGATATATGCCAATGTATATCATAACTAAGACTCGAAATAAAAACGAAATAAAAATAAGAAAGCAAAATTGAGCAAAGACGATCGAAGGATGCATTTGCGAAATTCGTATTACTTTGCCCCATGCTGAATGAAGGAAAAGTTGAAGAGTAAATAAACAAACGAACGTTCCAGCACTCAAAAACTCCAATTAAATAACAAGTGAGAAACCACGCTAGACAAGTTGGCATGATACGCACTCGTATCATTCAGCTCGTCGGGCTGTTCAGATACCAAAAAATGTCAAAACGCCTTAAACGTGCTTTTGCCTATGGGATCGATCGGTCGCACAGATTCTGAACCAAACGATGGCGCCCTTAAATGCTCATTAGCTCAAATATAACATGATTCAGGCCCGGATGCTGCGTTCTGCTAAAGAAGGAAATTAAAACTTTGAAGTATTTCAGCAAAAATACAAATTATACGGCGGAAATTTTGCTTCATGAATTCCTAGTTCATCTTATCCCTGTCATATTATTTTTCCTATGCAGAAGGAATTCCCTGCATTCCCTTCGTCCTTTCTCCCTTTCCATCCACGTATATCTCTGATGTGATGAACCATAACAAAATTGGGGATGTAGATAATCCGCATGAAACTCCTCTGTAGTCTGTGAGGTGAAACTTTCAGCTCAGCAGCTAGATATATGTGCATACACGAACACTGCAACCATTATGCACGTATACAAGAATCTGCATCTAGATTTAAAGCACATTGGGATTAATGTGTTAGAAAGTAAGAAATTTTGGTATGTTAGAGATCGGCAATTAAATGACTGAGTAAAAATCTAAATGCGTGGAAGTTAATATTTCCAAAAACTGAAATAAAAAGAAGCCAATTCATTCACCTTGTTTGTGTAACACGGCCAAGAATTAACGCCTTTCGATGGTTCACTTTGAGCAAATATTTTCTGAGATTCTCAACCATTAAATACATTTGCTCATCGCCGATAACCGTCCAACCAATCGCTCGTTTCCTTGATGCCAAGTCGCTCTCATTCAACAGATGGCTGCTCACATAACGAAGCACATGCCGGTAAAAATTCCAATAATACATTGTTTGCCATGTATCAACATAGACTGTTCGCAATTCCTCTGAAAACAGGTAAACTACCTGTGAGCTACCTGCAGGTTGCTTATTTCCGAACGAAACGGTCAGTTGGATAGCCGTATTGCCGACAAAATTATAAAGCATTTTCGAATTTCATGGAAAAACATCAAAGGACGATGAAGCTGTGAAAATTTGATGGAGATGACAATCATTTAGATAACTAATTAAGTGTGCAAGCGTCAGATGATAAAAAGAAAATGATCGCCAACTGAGAAGACCTAATGAGTGAAATACATAATAATGATTCGAGTAAAACATGAATAGAACATCTACGAGATGGAAAGAATTACAACAGACGCTCAACCAAAAATAACGTCTTAAGTATCTGAGTGCTGGTCATAGATTGCTAGACTGGTGTCCTACAAGGTTTTATTCAACGGAACCCTAAAATAAAAGCCTTAGCATTGTTTTGCAAGGGAAAGCTATTACATTGTTCCCAATTTCGTAGTAACAAACATAAAAATTCAGCTATAAGATCAAACAAACCAGCAAACTCCTCTTGCAGCTTCTTTGAATCCATAAAGTATAGCGTTTGATTGCATCGGTTTGCATAGGTGTCTTTGATGGCATTTATGTAGTGTGATTTCTTCTCCCGTTTCCTATACACAACAATCACACAACGTATATAGATCTCCTGGGCCGTAATATTTCGATCATGTGGAGGTACGGCAAAGTCCAGCCCATCTTCGAATGAATGTATATCCCATTCATATTCGTATCTAGCAGAAAATCCTATCAAAGTACCGATGAGGATTCCGAAGGCCAACTGAGCGATGAGTGAAACCGACGGTTTCCTATGGAGCACCGCAACTCGAAGTTGCGCCAAGGGTATACGATGCATCAAGCAGGTGCCATTCCTGAAAATACGATGCTTAATATAACTGTCATGGTTAAAATATCGCTGAAGAGCAATTCAATCCAGTTTCTATTTGTAACGCAGCACATCGACATGAAGCATTTGGAATCGACTACAGTATTCCACTACGAATAGTTTGAGGCAAAGACAGAATTCTCCAAAAGTATTGGGGATTGAATCTTGCAGGGCCTACAGCAATGTACGAAGAGCGCAAGAATTCATTCAAACAATTTCTGCTAATGCTTTTTAGATTACGAAACTATCGCTTTTTGAATTACGAATTTGGATTACGAAACTATCACAGCAATCAAAAACTCGAATTTGTGTGCAAAAATTCCTCAGGTTACTATGAACTAAATGTGATACCGCCTCCCATGAAGAGACGTGGGGCCGCATCGCGTCAAGCAGGCGTGTCAATCGGGCCAGAAGTCAAAAATAATAAAAATCTGCAAAGAAAACGGCCTAGAAAAACGTTTGTTTTCAACATATCATGCTTAAATGTTACAAGGCCATTGAGTGCTTGCAACGCCAACAGCTTGTCCTCTGAATGGCGAGGAAAGGGTTAGATCAGTATCCGCACATTAAGGACACGTCAAGAACAGCAAATCGATCAAAGCTAGATCTATGCCAGCGACAATTATGACCCCTCGAAGGATTCTTTGGCGCGATTTACAAAACAAAACTGCAAATATTAATATTATCAAGAAATAAAAGATGTGTCCAAATGCAGAATACACAAAATTGAAATGGATCCGGAAATCAAAACCAGCCAACCATATTAATATTCTGCAAAACAGACGTCGACATTCGCCGATAAAAACGTGGTGCAATGACCATCCCCAAGACATAACATCCGAATGACTGAAGTTTTATCGATAAGCCAATTTGATTATCATGACGTGTAAAGGGATGGAAGTCAAAGCAGTATGCTTTAGGTAATGATGTCTTCATTCGAGTGGAACGAGACTCATTTTCCTTTCGTCATGCTTGTTTATCATATTCCCAATTGCTTTTGACGAACAATAAAACTTTCAAATGCCAAATGGTATGCATACGCTCATTTTTCATATGGAGATGTGGTTTCTTCCATAAAGGCACTACTGCCACTCCATATTATGCAAATTCCACAAAAAGTATATTTTGACTGTTTTGTTTATCCATCGACAACATCACTTTCTTCTAACTGATTCATCAGCATTACGTAACTCGTGGATTGAATCATCTTTTCGCCATAATTTAAAACTTTCAGCGGGAGAATTTCATAAGGTTGTTTAGACGACCCGAAATACTTCGGTTCGCTTTACTTATGAAAAGCTTTGGTCGCAAAGATCGCGTTGAATACCAGACTTTCTTTTTGTAGATGAAAGATCCTGCGAAATGTCATCGCGGAACTGTCCCCTAAAGCAAGGACAACACGCTGATTATCGACTTCTACGTTTCTAGGGCAAGCTAAAGCTCTTCCAGTCACTTCCACGTTTATTCTGCGCCATCGCTGCAAAATGCGTTTACTTTAGGACAATGCTATTATGCAAAAGTTGCTTTGCGAAAGTGCATTACGGTGATGGCACGTCTGTTCTCGTCTGGTATTTGTTTACCTCTTTGTCGGGTAATTTTAATTTGGAATCCAACGAAAATTGAGCCGCAAAATTTTACGGTTAACATTTCCATTGTAGGACGATCTCCCCATTCCATATCCCACCTCGATCAATCGATTTCGAAAGGAGTCTAGGTTTCTAAAAGGTGAAAAAAGATGTATGCATTTTAGATTGGCTAGTTTTTCAGCATACATCATTCGGGCTATATAAACAGCCGATTTTTTGTGGAATGCTGCATGAACGGTCGACTCAATATGAACATGAATGAATTACTTTGTACATTTATTTGTTGCTGATAATTCACGAAATTGGTTAGTTCGGATAAGACGAGATGCGAAAATCACATTTCTTGTCAGCTTATTCGATGCGTTTCTCCACTGGTTTCAAATAATGATTTGAACTCTGCGAGTCACTAACGTCAGCAAAATCGATTTATATGCTTGCATTCTGCGAGATCAGAACAATATTCTTTAAGTGGAGCGGAATGAAACCTTTGTGAAGGACTTGGTACTAGTGGAAATGCTGTACTATATGATATTAAGAAATAGCTGTTATTGACTTATATGACCTTGAAATAAAGGTCATATTAAAAGCTATGGCACTGAATAAAACAACGATAAATATTAGTGCTAATTAAACAACATTAAATGTTATGTCGTTCGCAGCACGCATAAAAGAGGCACAGATGTGCAGCTGCTAACAAAGAAGTTGAACGAAGAAAAGACTCAAAAGAGGAAGCGGTGTTCCGAAAAAAACGAGATCGAACGCAAATAATGGACCTGAACACAACAAGGAAAATCGCTGTTGATAGGGTTAAAAATGTTCGGCAATTCTTTCTAAACTTTCTTACGTTTCAAAACATCAAATTCACCGGCAAACACTGCTCTAAGATTACACTGAGAAATACTCGACGGGAATATATCTCTTCAGAATTTCAATCAGATTTCATTTTTAGAAGAATCATTCCTGTTGAGCAAAAATAAATTTCTGTGCGCATTTGTGATTTCGCACTTGCGCAGCACATAACAACAACATCGCATCTGTGCGCCTATGTTCTCATCCATCCGTCTGCACGATATTTTCAACTTGAGAAGCATTGAAGCTGTAGTTTGGAAACCCGGCAAGTGAATATATTCACTCTCTGTTGAACTGATGTACTATGCTTCACACTATCCATCAATCTTGGAAGAGACAAACGTCGGGTCGAAACAAATGGAGGTTTTGTGAAAGATTAATGGAAATAACTGGATTATTCCAAAAGTAAACCTAAATTCACCATACTTTATTATTTGAAAGTAACCTGCGAAGCCAGTTGATCAGACAAGCGTAATAAGAAAATGATCATCTTTCGGGGTTGTTTGGCAAGCTTCTTCATGTCTCAAACTCTTCAAATATGAAAAAAAAAACGACACAGGAATATTAATTCAGCGGAAGTTGCAAGAGTAAACAGATTTACCGGCGACTGAACAAACAGATTGAATGGTGACATGCTTCGTCACATCCACTTGTGTCGTAAATTCTCAATGTGTTCATTGTTTTACGATACCGAGCGCTCGCACAATTATCTATAAAAAGATTCGCCTCTCCGGTCGAAATGCTAAATCAACTGAGCCCAGCATGCAGAGCAACACTCTCAAACTTTCTCGCCCTCTTAAGTGTCCCTAACATTTTCAGAACATGTTGAATCAACCGGAAGGTTGGTAGAGCCGCTAACTCGTACGTAGCCTATAACCAATGAATTCCATCTCTTGTTTCAGTGGTTCCCAGGTTGAAACTACCAGACGGACACATACACATACATATGCAGGAACGTATGCATGCGCATGCAAAAGTATACCCGCACTCAGACACAACCTGGGCACAAGGCGCTTGGCGTAAGCAAATTTGCAGAAGAGTATAAAATGTGAACACTTAATAAGGTGGTCGAACTATTGTGGTGACTTTCAATTTGGTTCCAAGTACAAATTTCAACGCAAATGTTTCAGAAAAACGCTTCGAAGTATGGGTTATAACAGACAACGTTGCATCTGTATTACACCAATCAAAGTGTTTGTTATGAAACAACTCGTATTCAACGGGAAATTTATTTTCCTTTCGTTAATGTTAATGAAATCTGAAAGGGAGTAAAGGAAAAAAATGCGAGGAATGTAGAAGAGCCGTCGTTATAGACACGGCTGACCACTCTCCTATCGATTTATTCTTAGTCTTTGCTGGTGCATGGCCATTCATCTCACAACAAATGGCTGTTTTTAAGGCAGACAACCGATTCAGCAGCGTTCTTCAACTGCTAGCTGCCACTCTCTTCTAACATTGTGGATCAGATGCTGTGTAGGTAGAAGCACTAACGAGGATTCCAAAATCGCAGGGAGCAAGGAAGGGGAGAGGAAGTAAGTGCTATAACATATCATATTGAAATCGCAGCAATAGAATAGGTAGATCTTTCAAAATCACCTCTCGTCTCCAGAGTCGTCAAATTAATGGGCCCTCTCATATTTCACCGCTTATTCACGTCTATGGTACACAGCAGTGCACCGTAATGATTTATATGCACAATTCTGGTGGATGTTTGGTGTGACGATGAGCACTGACAAACGAATGATTTTTATTTACCTTATATGTGCTTAACAACTTATTTGGTCATCCACGGACAATGTTAATTGAAGGAGCTATCCTTTCAACTATTATTCCAATAGAGGTCGTTGAGTGTAACGACAGGCTAGAATTGTTAATTAAATAGAGCAACTTCATGGGAAATATATTCGTAAAGATCGAAACAGTCAAAAAGTTTCAAAAGAATAGTGATCGTGTTCGTTGCATTAAAACAACTCTGCTCGAAGATAATAGTGCCTTCGGGTAAAATCAGTGAATCCGTTTTCCATATCTCCTCATCGACGCTCCTCACAGCGTACACTAAGTGCTATCCTTCGATTTCGAATTTCACTTCCTATAGCATAGTGCCCACTTTCCAACTGTTTCGAACGCTCCAAAATTGAAGTTTTCTATGTTCGTTGCTTAATTTTCTCCATTTTTGTCGCAACATTTTCAAAAGCGGTAAATGAATAAATACAATGTTGCATAATTACTATCGTGATTCTATCTTCCAACCCTTTTGCCCCTTTTTAGTCAATTTTAAAATGGTCTTTGAAATGATTTCATTCCTATGGATTAATCAAATTATCTTTCAACTAGTTCTTATGAAACATTGCTAATAAGTCAATATTGCTAATAAGCAGTCCTCGGTACGGTGTGATTCTATGATGGTACAATTTGATACAGAAGGTCGTTAAAGAGGATTAGTGGCAAACAAGGGCTCCCGTGGATAGAACCACTTTTGAGACGTTTTAACGCTTCCTCGCACTTTCATCGAGGGAAACACATTCATGGAGTGATCATTCAATAATGATTACATGTGAATGTCGCATAACCTCTACGATATGAAAGATGCCTTGACAAATACTGCGAAATGTTTGAAGAGCGTTGAATGTCTTCGCGGAAAGACAAAGAGGAAAGATCCACCATAGGGTTGGAAGTCGTGCGATGTCTGGCAGTCACCATGAGGACAAGATGACAAACGGGTGGCACTTAGTATACAAAGCACTGAACGATCTACTTATGTGATTGGGAGGACTCTAATGCTTAGTTCCTGGGATCTGTGGTTAAAGCACAAACGTTGCTTGTTTGATCTACTGCGATTGTAAGCTTTTCGTTTGCAAAGCATCGTGGCCGCATTCGCAGAAGCGAAGAAGATGAGGAACTGGACTAGCATGATATACGCTTTTTGCTGCCCTGCTGCCAAATTACGGGGCTAAATCAACGTTCGAAAACAATGGAGTTTTACCTATCAATGCACTGACGATGAATGAAATTCGGTGTACGATGAAACACTTTGAGAGCTGAAATGAAATTGAATTTTGCAAGAAATTTATCGAAACATTTCGGATTGTTCGTCCGGAGGTTTCAATGACGATGACTAGATTAAGGCGGAGGAGGCGGCGGGGGCGGAGGTGTTCATGAGTGGCAATTGATTCGAACGCGATGGCAAGAACGATACTAAACCAGTGTACTGAGAGCGAGGATTTGGATGCAGCAACAAATTATAGCGCAGTAATCATTCCTGTCCAATTATTAATACTTGTGATTATTCACGGAGTTGAAAAATTACAACGAACAAATTCCGAATTTGCAGTGGCTCGGCTGACTACTTCCTGTACAACTAAATTTACACTTCATCTCACCTTCACGAGTTTAAAACCGGTAAAGATGATAGGCATTCGACGCGAATTCAGTTCAGATCTTTTGACAACTTCTTACATTAGACAAAAACATCGCATGACACACTGCTAAACGCTGTGATACATCAATTCCCTACGCAATAAAGATACTTCATCTGGAAGGTTGCGGTGATTTCCTGCGAATCTGCCTAACTGGGCTTCATCTACACCTATCATACGAGATGAGAACAAATATGCATCAATGAGAAACGACCTGAGCGATGTTTGAAGGTCAAAAATCATGCGCGTAAAGATGTTGCCTCCACCTTCGAAGAAACAAACGGATGAAAGGGACGGCAACGAAACGCGTAAGAGAAAAGGACAGCTCTCCGACAAGAGCCGCAACGTGAACGCCTCACCGACTGCCATCACCACTTACCTTGTTTCGCATCGCACTCTTCTACCGCAACGCGTTACTTGCACGCAGGCATCGAACCCCTCAGTGTATATCACCTGCAACTAATTGCCTTCGCCACATCAACAGCAGCGCACAAGGATGTTTCACTCACTTCTGCCGTATGAATAAAAGCTTGCACCTGAATTTCACTTTTTGCAACTTTTATTTGAAGTCAATGATTGAACATGCATTAAACAGAGGAACATTTATGCCAAGTGGAATATCAAGGTCGGAAATCCCGAAGAAAATACCTTTCATCAGACACATTTTCGGAAAGTGTGTCATCGACATCCGTGAAAACTTCAGACTGTCTCTCAGGTTTCAGGTGGAACCATATCCTAGGTGTAGAAAATTTATAGCCACGCCTTCTCTCTTCCCTTCCGTCAGCTACGTCACCACACCGTCTAGAGGCTTTGGCATATCAGCATCAAAAATGGGATAAAGATAAGTGGTGAATTCACTCGTGACGATGGCATAACATGCCGACATACCCCAACATCCACTACGTTCGCCACCAATAAATCCTTATAGTGCTTTTAAACCTCCACAACATTCATTGCTTTAAAGATAAGGGAAATTACTCCACCAGTTACGTGTGCTTGTTGACGAATTTCTTATATTCGATTCACTGAGCAGTGAAAGTGTTTAGGAACATGGCACACCTCTATTTATTATGAATATTTATTTGCCTTGATCCACTTCAATACTTACAAACAACACCTATGAAAATGCATACAAACATCGTAATCTGAGTGACAAGTCATATCCAAGAAAAATCCACAATTTTGTTGACAAGTCATGTCCATTTGTCACCAACAACCATCATCACCTTGTGCGGATGTAACCTCGAGGTGTCCACATTTTCAACACTAGACTCATAGCGGAAATTCTGAAAAATAATTCACATTCTTCACTAGAAATAATTCACACTGCCGTTTAGGACATCATGGGTGTAGTCAGAGGAAGAACGACCGCAGCCCTCGAATAACTTTAAATGGCGAGTAGAAGAGAATACGGGCAATCAGAGAAGAAAAAAAAAGAAGAGAACAGAAAAAATGGTATGAAACAGCCACATCAACGACCCTTCACCTCTTTCACAACATTTCTTGCCACGTCTCTGAATCACGTCAATGATCTAACCGTAGCGCATCATGCAGTACACGTGGCAAGCAATACGAAACAAACACATGAGCACTGATCGAGATGGCAATGACGATAACGCTAAGATGTATTGCGCAGCGGTTATCTGAACGACGTCTTCAGAAGGATAGCTGAAGTGGTTTTACTGTGGAACAACTGCAGTGAGCAGCAATCTAGCTTCCTAATTACTTTTACTGCTAACATTCCGGTTTACTGATCTCATTTCAACACAGCAGTTGACGAGAAACAATGGTTATAACATCGGCAATCTATCGATATTTATTGCAAGTACGAAATAAGAATATTAACTTCTCCTGCCAAATGATGCAGTAGCATGAACGGACGAGATGCCTTTCGCCTATGACTTAAATAAGCATCAACATCTCATCCCTCGGTTCATGTAGATTATGCTGCCATGGCGTTTCAAGTAAACTAAAAGTGAGTAAACAGTAGTACAACTGATGATCACAAGCAATGAAAACAAGAAACAAAACCACAATAAACATCGCAGCTGCTGGTTTGAAATGAGCAGCACTATAGCCTGTCAATAATGAGCTTCCGAGATAAACTTCTAGGCAACTCACCGCTTCATCCTGAACGCGACCATCAATGTCAATAACTTCTGTATCGTGTCCTACTGCTGGTGACTCTTCTCCACTTCCATGTCCCGTCGCACCCAAACGTTCGTATTGAGCCAGAAGCACCTTTTCTTGAAGAATCTGGATCGACTTCTGTCGTCGCAACACCTAAAAAGACACAAATCCGAGCGGTCAGTAATGCAGTACGCCTCGACTCAATTAGGAGTCATGAACAGATTTAACGAATACATCTTCCACAGGAAATCGTAGGAAAAATAACCTCTGCACCACGTGTCATAAGATTTCCTCATGAATGACAAAGCGACTATGTCAACCTTTAATAGTAACTTCGTCTTTCTAACGCATTCGACCAGTTTTGGGACAGCATTGAATTGCAAAATTCAGGCCACTTTAAATATCAGTCATTTATAGAGATGGTTATTCAGAATGAAAGTGGATTCAAGAGATGTGATGAAAGATGACGAAGAGATTATGAATATAGCCATAAATCTTCATCTCATGTGTCGTCGGGTATGGACATTAGATTCCACTCTATAATTTTCGCAGTCAGGGGTTTGAATTACGAGACAAATAAACACACATCCCACACAACACATCTACACATTAATACACATATACACACGATATGCAAACAATAACATGACATCGCCACTCTGCGCTTCTCGTAAACAAATTGTCAAATTCTTGACAGATTCGCAATCTAGTTGCCAGATTGCATAAAAATAAATGTGCTCTTGATCCGCCCAATGCAAAATAACTTGTTGGTGGGCATTAAACTGCACGAGCAAATAGTTAAGAGATGGTGCAAATGGCCGGCTGCACATTGCGGGCATTGTTTTTCAACGTGCAGAATGAAAAGAATTAAAAGTGCAGAAAATTGTTCTATTCATGAAGAAACACTTCGCAGCTGCTGTGATTAGTGAATGTCTTATATTTTTTGGTTCATATGGACCAAGGGTTTTGCGAAAACGACTGTTTTTCAGTACTGCAAGGTCGAGGGAGAAATCAAGACAGAAGATCCAAAGACGACAGTCTAGCAGCTTGTAGGACCTGACTAAACCGATAGGAATGAAATTGAAGAGTGCAGAACCTCTTTTTGCAGTTGCACGACCTCAGGATCACTGCTCGGTATAAGCGTGATTGGTGATAGGCCAGTTAACGATGGCCGATCACGCGCCACATCGTACGGTGTCAAACGACAGTCGGAATCAAACAACAAGCGTGCCGTTGAAGTGGACGCAGTGTACGCTTTGAAATTATTATTGGGACGCAAAGACGAGTTTGCCGATGAAGTCTGTGAACCTCTTTTATATCGACTTCTCCTTGCAATTATCGCTGAAACAAAGCCACTTCACCACCAAATAGCATCGTTTACAATAGTCCACCGTCAATGAAGTTCTTTAGTACCACACGCTTTTCACTCTTGAATAATTTGCATTTTCTTCAAAGACTACAAGAAACGATATACAACACCCGCCACTTAAAAAACTCTCGAAATCACCCTTTGTAACTCAAGCTTCGAATAACTCTGAAAAATATCCCTTGTATGAGAATAGACAAACATTTTCAGTGCAGTTCGAACCCTTTCGAATAGGATTTATTAACGGCGTTGTTAGAGAAGGACATTTATGTTTCCATGATGAGAATCATATATGCGTGCAAATATGAACTCGGACACAAGAACGTCGAAAAATGAAGAATGTGGGCATGGATATTCTTGTGGATAATGCTACTGAAAGAGGCCAGTGTAAGACGATCAATCAAAGGATCAAAATACCTACGAAAACGGGAGTGAGAAGGATGCGTCGATTCTACAGTAGATGGCAATCTGTGGTCTTCACAGATGATCACACCGTCGTCGATTCTGAATAAAATTTAGAAAAAAGCGAATTCATAAGCAATTCAAACAAGTTTTTGCTACTATAAAACAGTGTGAGACCAGAAATTCCCAAGAAACCTTCAAGGCCAATTTCTTATCTGAAATTGACAGATCTTCCATAAAAGGTTTACTGCAGCAAACTTCGCTTTGTAGCTGACGATGTCAACTCTCTGACATCCACAAGTCATATGTAATGTCTCATATATGGATGATACCCATTCCCTCCAATCGGAATGGCGTGGAGTGATACACAAGTGTCTATGTATGGGCATTTATTACAAAATTACATGCACACGTGCTGTCTAAATTATTTCCCACGCTCAAAGCCTGAGGTTTATAGCACTTTAATTAGTCAGATGGAGATGACGATTGAATTAGAGGATTGTGCATAGTGGCGGCTCTAGAGTAGATCACTAGATGTGAAGGGTCGGAAATGCAGAGAAAGAAAGGTGTATCAAGCCACACCTCTAAAGAGGCGCAATATGTCTCTATATGCTGACTGCAACCTAACAACAGAAATTCTTTTATTTCCACATATAGGCAGTTCTGTGAAAACCTGATTTGATGTCGCATCAGATGGATGCTGCTATTCGAATATGCACCCATCCCAGCGGGAGTGCGCTTTCCACTACTTTTGGTGTTCAGGTTCTGTGATCAAAAAAGTTCTGTTAGAAGATAAAAAATAGTTACTAGCGTAAACAAACCTGCACATATATTTCGTCTGATATGAAAAACACATCGAGAATTGGAAGGAAAGTTTGCACACACTGATACTTCTAAAGGTTGGAGGGGGGGGGGGGGGGGG
>JAARMF010000361.1:33645-56058 GCA_022844705.1 Toxascaris leonina | reverse complement strand
TTTTTGTAAAAGGGTATAAAAATGAACAAAAAGCTGGAGGATAACCGACTTGGCAGCTGAAAACGATGAAGCCATAATCAGGAGCTGACGTTTTATCGATAAGCCGTCCATCAACGCTCATATGTTGTCGGAAACGTGACGTCATTGCGGTCAGCTTAAAATGAACCATTCTGCTTCATTAATCAGCTTCCTTCTTTCCGTTCTTTCTCGATCATATTACATGAATTTGCGAACATCGCAATTACACATCTGTCAGCACTTCAGGAAAACTGCTATGAAACTGTCTGATTTCACTGATGCACACTTTGAAACAGCTACATAACAGCTTAATTTTTGCCAAAAGAATTTTCAAATCAGCCTTCACAAGCTAACATGAAGATAGAAGCTTCCAATATGGTACACCTGGCATAGAGTAGATCTGAACCACTTTATATCAGATGTGTTGAAAGCATTGAAGTAACACATTTCCGGGTTCTGTACCAAGTTCGTTATGCAATGATAATATTGTAAGGTGCATTGATGCATCATAGAAAAATCTCACCGATCGTATATATTCTTTGAGTCCTTCAAGACCACTCAGTTTAAACCAGATATACGTCTTCAGCGCTTTATAGCGGTTTGATGCCGCTGTTGCAAGTTCGTGACATGAACCGTCCGCTAAAAATATCTCATTTTAATGATATTCCAACAATTTATGAGTCTGCGTTTCTAAATATACGTATACGCCTGTGCACTTGTGGGCGTTCATTTTGGTCGTTGCGTCCAGTAGTTGCAAGTGGAGAGCATTACGGAAATAGCTGCGAAACTTCTTAGGTATTTCAGGCTGATTATTGGAGATTTCAGGATGATTCGTCGTTCAGATGTGTCTAAAAATCTGCGTGCATTTTGCGACCGAGCGCTTAAGGCAAAAAAGCGATTCATTCGCAGAGGTGCATGAGCGTCAGTATACTTGAAATATGAATGCACTATTGCGTCCGTTTATTATTTGTTGAAAAATTGTGGCAGTGCTTGGTCTGATGAGTAGTACTGGTGAAGGTCATACTAACAAATTTTTTGCGTAGTTCTCGCTCATTATCCTTTTGCTTCATTAAGGGCGAAGAACGGCCGGAAGCCGCGCTTAATATTGACTAACGGCATGAGCAAGATTTATAGTCTAGGAGTCCATAACATTTCAACAAGTTCCTACATCGGTTTATCGGTTTTCCCTCTCAACACGTCTCGTCTAATAGTTCATAGCAACTAATGCGGATGATGTGATGAAGTAACAGGGGTTGTATTTATTTTGATTGCTCAGCAACCTTGCAATTTTTCATTTCACATCAGTAATTAATTCCAACCCACGCCAGGGAATATCAAGTTGTGAATTGCAAAGGTTACCGTGAAGAGCTCTCAGCATATTTGTCACGATTGGTGTAGTCCCTTTGACGACTTTGTAGTCAACTGTCCTGATAGTAAACAGCACTATGATATATTGCAAAAGTCAGCGTTGAACCAGGAATAGAAAAGTGACCAGTGCTGGCCAGCAGCATTTGTGCATAATTCATTACTTCAAAATGCCTTATGCGATTTAAAGACTTCGTCGGGCCCTCATAAGATGATTCTAAACAACTGCGCGCATCCGAGGCAACTAGGAAGAATGTAATCGTTAAAATCATTCAAATTATTCAGTTCTTGGAAGGACCGATCTATGCAGATTGCTTCAAATCAGATTATAGCACGCAGAAAACGTTGCAGATGCGCAGTCTACAAACACCATTTTGTTTTCTGATGATTTACTGAACGTCAAATTCGATATGAACAAATGCAGTGGTCTCATGCTTCCAAAATACAATTTTCACTACTCATTTATCGTAAAAACATTCTCATCGTCCGCTTCACCATAAGAATTATTGAGGATTTATCAGTGCTAAAAATTGACTGCAGAATGTTTCTTGAGAAAAGTGAGAATTTTGATGGCTGAGAGTTAGCATGTGTCAACATTTCATGAGATTAGCATAAGTAAAAGTTCCATTTTTATTGCACCGCAATGTCATTCTAACGAGAATCTCTGAAAAATGTGGCTTGGGGACTATTCGTTTTAAAATTTATTGCTGCTGCACTATAAACTCAACGTCGTTTTGCGGCCTCAACTCGCTCGTAAAGCTTCTAGTGATGATGTTCGAGTGGCGTTTAGAGAGTGAAAGAAAGATGTGATTTAGTGATGTGGCACACTCTTCCATTAGAACTACCCATAACTGCTCAAAAAAGAAACCTTTACTCAAATAAGGCAATCAGCTAGAGAAGAAACACTGGAGTTGAATTGACGAACCAAAAGAAGGCTTCGGTGCAGCATTGCGTCAAGCATTTATGCAGATTCACACAGATCGAGTGTGCGTCTTCAATACCCATCAAACGTCCTCTGTACTGTTCACATACAAAGTAATTGCCCGCATATGAAGCATCTATATGCACCCACATTCCATATCTGTAAACCAACAATGTTTTTCAATATTTACCTGATGTCCAACATTGCTCATCGCTAGTTAGCTGACTGCGAACGCTTTACTAGCAGACTGAGACTGCGATATTGCTACTTTCCATTGAGGAAACAGCACACAGGAGTATAAAATGCAGTTGTTCAGTTATGCAACAAAACACAATAGGGAAGTTGAATAAACTTTGCAAGCAATGCAGAATGAAACCAACTGTTTTGCGACCTTGGCCACTTCGGAAAGCTTATCGAATGTACATGCCTGTGCCGAACCAAGGGTCACGTTGATAAACGCTGGTGCCTTTCCCATGCTCACATCGTTCTGTGAGTGATGTTTAACGAATATTTGTACGTGAAAATTAAGAAACATGCTATTAAACTGTCCTATGAAGAATTCAAAAAAGCACTGGACAAATTTCACTGTTCCAGTAATAAGTCATGACTATGTAGGCATCGAAATCCTTTTCGGACCTCGATGGCTTCCTCTCTCCGGTCTTCCCATTCCCCGATTCTCCCTTATTTTTTTGTTATTGTCGAAGTTTGCAAGCAAAACACCCTCGTTTCAGAAAGTTTGCACAAATCCTAGTCGTCAGAAGTATTGCTTTGTAGAATGCTGAATGCTATGACGCTTATCTGAGTCGATTGAGATCGAGATGATGTGTCGTGTAGGCTAAATAAAATGTGAACAAAATTTTCTCTACTCACAAAAGCACAAAAGCGGAAAGAAAACTAGAGAAAATATTTAAGAATTTTAGCAATATCCCTACTCCCTCCAAAAGTGGAACTTGACGACATTTGATCTTGAAACCCATATTGAGTTTTAATATATTGCCAGAAAAATTTACGACCATGGATTCCATGGATCACAGATCAAAAGGGCTCGCATATACACCAGTTGCTTTCATATTATGCTCAAAATAAATAGTGGGTTGTGAAGTAGAGCATAAACAATAGAACAGACGCACCGCAATCTCGCGTTTCAACTCCTCAACATCGATCGTACCCTCCGTATCAGGGGTGATTAATTTGCATTCGACTTTAGCTAGACGGCATCCAATATCGAATGAGAAATGAGCCTGAACTGATTTCACTATCAGNCGGCATCCAATATCGAATGAGAAATGAGCCTGAACCGATTTCACTATCAGAAGCACCTGCAGCTCATGTTTCCAAGATAGCTTACTTGAAATAGCCATTCGCTGAAGCAGAATATATTGGAAATCAGCGGGAAATATTCCAGCACTAATACAACAATCAAAATATCGCAGCATTCAGTATATAACTCATAGATGTGTTCGTTTCATACTTACTGAAACTTAAGATGGCACTAGAACAAAAGAAATTATGAAAGAAAGGCCTATTATTACTTACCTCTTGACATCCATAGGCGACCATTTTTTTGATGCCGCTTGCTTGTAGACCAGCTTTTTTAGCCTCCTCATTCGCAGACTGCATCTCACGAATTTTGCGTTGATAAGCGGCAACCATTGCCGTGAACATACCATGAGTTGTGGTGTTCTAAAAACAACAGTTAACTAATTCATGCCCATCAACTAAATAAGTACCACCGAAATTTGCTGATAGTTTTCACAAAAAATTGAACGATTTAAAATTCCAACTCTCATATATTTTTAGTCCGAATACGACAACGAGTGAAAAACATTAACTGAACAGAACAAGTTCTGAAATTTCTTCATTCTTGCTCACGAGGTCAATCCAAAACGAGTGTACCATCCCAGCAATACTATTGCAAACTTTCGGAACATCACTGCAGAATCCTTAAAGAATATTCCTGAGCGCTCATGTTCACATAGTGGTACTCCTTAAAACAGTAGTATGATCATCTTCGATACGTTCAACAAGGGTTCAATTATGCGGCGAGTACCCCTTATACAGCAGAAGAATTTTACCCATTCACTGAGGATTCGTTATGCACGCAAGTATTTCCTCTCTGAAAACACCCTCCCCTCTTTCTCTCACTCATGTCTTCCCCTTCCTACCACGTCAAATAATGATATAATCATGTGGAAAACAATGAAGCGACGCCTAAATGTGTGGTATCCTACGAAAGGCTATACAAACTCTCAGCAAAAATCCCCTTCTCTAGACTCGATGATTAAGCAAAGTCTGACTGAGAAATATGTCAGCGTTGATAACTGATAGATTCGAATGGAAAAGATTTGATGCAAATGACAAATATAGGATTCATTTCAGATGTTCCAATGTGCATCACTGCTGCTCGTTTGGCGAACGACAGAAAACCTTTTTGACTGAAATGCTCGGTTATACATGCATAAATATAGTTTTACAGTGCACTTTCTTGTAAGAGAAAATGGTAAGGAATTATTCAAGGATAATGAGGTAGTGTAGTCACTATCCTTAAAATCATAAGATAAGAATAAGGATAGTGAGCCGGTAGTGAGTTAAATTCTTCAACACGCTCTCGCGATAAAGAATCACATTTGAAGAAGAAAAGGAAAACATTGTGGTTTTGAAGAAGTTTCCCTTTTTTAGGGGTTCGGAATTACATTTTATACATTTTACCAAAATCATGCCGCCACCGTTGCTATCCTTTTCGAAAAGGAATTGCTTCGGTAATCCCATCGCTTTGCCCACCCAATTCGTTGAAAGCATTTCAAGTTCATTCATCGCACGACATCCATCCTATAAAAATCGATTTCAAATCGTATGATTATATAAAACATCAGAAATGGCCCATGAACAATTGATAAGTGCTTAAAGAACCAAGAACTGCAATCTGTAATGAAGGCACACTATCGCTATATCCAAGAGTATCCTAATGTGAAGGTAATAAGAGGTGTGCAACTTTATTCGGATATTTTCCGTGTACCGATACATTCGATGAGTTTTACAGACGAATATTGAAATGCCTCAGATCAAAGATGCACTCTGATTATGCATCATGCAAACTTCTTATCTTAAAGCGATCTGAACGAGCATAGTAAGCGGCAGGAAATGGCTTGTGATTGCTTCGTAAACTCTAGTAGACACAACTTTTTTGGTTGGTTTCAAGTAAACTTGCAGCAAAAAAGCCAAAACGACGAATCTTTGTAGCAGAAGTATTTTGTAAATGGATAAGCGGAACATGCCGATAGGAAAGCCTTCCTGAAAATATTTTAAGCACTTCCACATTTCGCCGTTAAGAAAGGCCATTTCTCAAATCATGAACACGAACCGAGATGTTGCCCTGCGATGCAAGAGTATCGCAAAGGGCGCTCACGATGATATCCGTCTTTGACTGCACACCCGGATAGAAGCCATGAGCACGGATTGGTGGACGCTCTTCGAACTGAAGTTGCTCTCATTATTTGAAGAGAAAATATCAAAAAATATCTGAAGTATCTGAAATATACCAAACCAGATTTTAAAAAAATGTGAAGGGGCTTGGAGAAGATATCTAGCAGAAATTTATTATTTGTTATTCAACGTCTATTGTTATAATTCATCTCTACTACGAAACGGTACTTGAAAAAACAATTTTTATATCGAAATATCCTGCGACAGATTGCACTCAGTCATTTCCATATTGCTATGACCCCATCATTTTATAGTTGTATGGCAATTCTGCTACAACGTCTAACGGATGACCAATACATGCCTACTGAAGTTGCGGCCGTAATAGCTGCGAACATAGCACCATTAGCTCAAGAACAATAATCCGAATCACTTCTCAATTTCAGGTGCTTTCATATAGTTTTGATAATTTAATGGCCAGTATGCAATAAGTATGATTCTACGCCGAACTGTCACTGCTCGTCACAGTCCTTTTCGATGCATTAATATTCAGAGGAGAAAATGCTCGTGAATTTGCTGGCACTTGCAGAGTTCTTCAACAAAAGCAGTAAACACCCTTCCAACAGCTCAATGTTCTGCTGAGAAAGAATAAATCTGGAATCACCAACTCACTCTGCGTGACTGACCGTTTGCAAATTATGAAGGAAGCTCATGGATCGGCCTTCGTCAAATATTTTGTAACATCTGCAGCCTTGAGGCTTTTCCCGAGATTACATGGCACTTTATGTGATTTGTAGTGATATGCATGTTACAACATTAGATAGTGTCTGCGCGCTCATTGGTGGCCACAAACGTTTTCATATTTAAAAGATGAATGCTAAGTGTTTCTACAAATGGAAGAAAATCGACAAGCGACTACTGAAAACTCTGCGAAATAAAAGCCAAAGAGCAAAGTGAAGAAATGAAGTCGCAATGATAAATGCGAAGCACCCTTAGGGAAACGTTCGATTAATTTTCCTAGTTTTACAATTACGTCTTGGGGATCTTTCAACAGGCGATGTGTCATCTGACCTCAGCAGCGAAAGCAGCAAGTTGCCATATTCAAACGAAGCACTGTTCTGAACTCCTCCTCACGTCCTAAGACGCGCAACCGGGCATCGTCGTTGAAGTGCAATTTGAGGCCGTTATGCGTTGACATTTTTGGCAGATTGCATTTATTCACTCAATTTACGTGACAATTGTTGCATCGCATTAAAACTTATGAGATTTTGGAAGTTCTTGTAACGTTGTGAAGAACAGCAAGATAAGCGACCATGTGAACGCGAATGTTTCCTAATTCACCGCATAGAACCAACCTTCATCACGAATAGTACATTATTATAATGGCCGTGCGGAAAAACCTTTTGGGCAAGAGTTCAGAGAGAGTGCAATCGACAGTGTTGTGAAGAATCGACACCTATGATTTCAGCACATAGGACGATGTCAACAGGAGAGGCTAAGTTCCCACTCCAAAAAACCCTGCTTGACTTGTTGCAATAAATTGTATGGAAAAGATTCCATTCCTGGGGCAGTTCGACGCCAGAGGCTCCACTGATTGGAAATCTTGAGGGATACATGACATCGAAACATGGATCCCGAATGATTCTAGTTTGCCAACCTATTAATTTCGTTCGAAACGGTAAAGCAGGTGTTTAGTTGGGGTACGCGGCAAATGGGTGTGTACAGCCACCATGCAAGGGTCGATTTTCGTGGAGCAAAATGCAATTGCAAGATGTTGCACTACGTATATTTTAAGTTGATGAACTTGAACAAAACAAATGCACAGCTCTTGCAAGCCGCAGATATCAGGCTGTTTCAATTTTTTCACAGACCTTTAGATAAGCCTATTTCTGGGACCTTGGCACACATTTGTACAATAAAAACAAGTAAATGATGACATAAAACACGACTGCTACTGTTATGTAAATATTAATAATGCGGCAGATTCGTAAACTCATTAAATACAAACAGATATCCACACGAACCTCGTAATCTGTTTAGGGGGTAGATACCTCTGCTGCTTGTCAGAAATGAGCATTGCAAAAGTTAGTGCGTACAAAGGCATCTCAGAGGTGGTCATTAACACATTCAGTCCGGTCTGAATAAAGAATGAAAAAAAACAGCAACAACTGCTGCTTCTCACCATAGGTAAAATGTCGGACTGTAGCTCCGCAAGGACGGTCTCTAATTCAACTGGCCTCTCGTTTGGTGGGACTGTTACGTCGAGGGGTTTACCTAAAGCAGCTATTAACAGGTGAATCACAAGGCGGATCACTCACAGAAACTGTTTTAGCTACAACGATAATGAGATATGTTCATGACGAGTGATGAGAACATTGTATTGTTAACGAGTTCTGGTTTGTTTCTTAGCAGAAACCATTCATTTGCTCATTCACACAAAACAGTATGTGAGAGCAGGTTTAATATAGACACGGTGAACGGCTATAATGCTTTAACAAACAAAATAGAGGTGCCAGAAGACGACTTTTGTTCTTCAACATTCTCCTTCTTCTGAATGCTGATTGGGATATTTTCGAGCTTTCTTCGTCCACGATGCTGGCAATTCCTACCGAAACATCGGACGCTTACTAATTCTGCATCCAACAGCTGTCTTAACAACTTCTGCAGTCTATAAAGGTTGGTTGCTATCAAACATTCGGTTGTATCTCAAACTTTTCTGTTTTTCAACCGACACAAAGAAATATCGCACCCGCGTACATCCTTTCACATCACATTAACGAAAAGGGCAGAAAACGGCCGATAGCAGATGAAAACTGTGAAGATGATAATTATGAAACAGAAGGGAATGGGTATGAAGCAGAAAGGAAAATGGGTATGAAGTAGAATGAAGAAAACTCTACGAGAGATCAAGGCATTGTTTTTATGGCGGAATTTGCTGAAGCTACTAGGCATTCACCTTTAGCATCGTCACGCTTCTTGGTGCCTCGTTCATCGATCTTAACGCAAAATGCCGCCACATCATTCATTTTCTTCACAAATTCATCAGCTATTGGCGTCTTCGGAATCTGCAATTACTTTCTGTCGTTGTGCAAAAAACATTTTATGCTAAAAATCCTCAGCATCCTCCAAGATTCTGCCACTTCGATTCGTCCACGAATTTGTTAACTGGTCAAGGAGCTGACCGATGAAAATAAATTTGATTTTGAGGCATAAATCTAGGATATACAATAACGTCGGGAAGCAAAGGAAAGATTCATTAAATGGAGGCGATTTTACTGAAAAGATGACGCAGTTCTAACGGGAGAACGCAAAACACTTCTAGCTGCAGAACAAATTTAACCGCGTTTTTCGTTTCGCGGTGCTACAGATGCCATACAAAAGGAGTCAAAATGGCTCATGACCGAAGTCTGAGTAGCATTCTTCGAGATTACCAACGACATTGTATGCTATTTGTACGGAGTTTCGATGCAGGTTTTGAGCATTTAACACCCACAAGCAAAGTGACCATATTCTGCCCTGTTGTCTACACAACTGCTAATACAAAGATCGCATTCTACCATAATGTGGTCTGCACGCCTTCAAATATAAAGTGATTTGGCTCATGTATCTGGAAATACGAGCGTCGTATTCCGTAGGAACATGCGTTCGACACCTACAGACAAAAGAATCGCGCCCACAAGTTTTGCAAATACCAAATACAACTTCAACTATTTATTTAACAGCTCAGTTCCATCTAGCCTTACCCCCCAGAAGTGAATGTCAACGCATTAACGACGCGATCATCTTTACGGTTACGGGCACCTCAGGCGGTGACTCCAAATGGATTATAACAATTTCAGCTACTCAAAATAACCCGAAATAAAGGAGAAATTCTTCGCAGCAACACTCAAAAAAGCAACTTGAACCAACTAGTGCACCTCTCGATTCCTTTCCCCATAATTCAGGAATGTAGGCACGGCTTTATCTGCTGCAAAGGTGACACCGAAAATCAATCCACAAATCTCCCTTAGAAGTTATCAATGGATTGCTCAAATTTACACGGCGTTCCTTAAAATCGCGCAGCTATGAATGGTGAAACTAGTGTCCCTCTTACCTCTTTTCTGTCGAATTTCTTTTTTTCTCTTTTCTTCTCGGCAGCATCTTTCTCTGTTTGTTTCATCATAGATGTTCTTGATCTGAGTATTCCTATATATCTGAAAAAATCTTTCGAGTGATTCTGCTGAATAAAAAATTTTTTGCAACTTCTCTTAACAATTAGCAAAAACCGATTTTTTTACGTACTGAAATACCGCTTCATTCTTTTGCCGATGCCATAGAGGTTGAATTCCTTCTGGTCAATCAATTTTCATAGTGCAATGAAATGCAGCTCCAACGATTCAGTTTTGCGTCTTTCAGTCATTACCGCTGAGCTATTCCCGTTCCATCTACGAAAGGAAACCATTTAAAATCTACAAAGACAACTAACTACCTTCTCAAAATATTCTTCGATGAGTCGAATTCTCAGTGGCAAAGTAATACGGCAGGAATGACGGAGCTGAATAAATGGCAGTTAGCACGCATTGAAATGATTCATCTACTAACCTTGTTCGACCTAATAAAGATCCCTCACCTCTTCTCCCTTCGATCATCCCTCCCTTGATGTAACACCCTTCACCTCTCCTTCACTTCTGTTCTTTTTAATTCCAATTGTGACGAAGAGTGAAACATACTTGCGATTTTTTCTGTGATCAATATAAAAGATAATCGCGATGCAGACGAAACCAAAGATGACAATAGCTCCTAACGCCAATGCAGCCCAGAATGGCATCGTCTTCTTCTTCCAGAACTGTAACATATAGTTAAGTCTACGAAGATCTTTAAACAAGAATGTTTCAGAAAGGAACAGACAAAATATGTTGTTCAGATAGGCAGTAATGTGTGAACAATGGAATCACACATAATTGGTAGCTTCTTCGCTCACCGAACTGCCGGAATGTGATTGACGCATTTGCATTTGCAAGTGATTCATTTTGCACAAGAAATATTAAAACGTTATCATTGCGCTTAAAAACATGATTGCTGAAATTCCAGATTATTCTGGATGGAAGCTACGAAATCCTTAGAAACCACTGTTGCGAAGCAATTATGATTTGCAGCATAATTCACGACGTTTACTGCGCATCATGAGCACCGCCGCAGTCGGTATTGAATTTATTGTTTTGTGCACCACATATTGCATTCGGTGCAGTGATGATTCGACGTCATTGAAAGATGAAGGCGTCTTTTATAGGTAAATATGAGTTCTTACCGAAGGCTTCTCTTCGGCACGGTGATCATCATCTCGCCTCAAATTTACTATTCTTTATTACATTATCAAATGGAAGTGCTAAAGGAATATCTTCCGATGCACACTATTGCATATGCATCATGAAGAATTGCTTATTCCTCACAAAACCAAAGCAAATACGCAACTAAGCTAATTGAATTGCTATTTATCCGATGTGCTATTTATAGGATAAACAGCAATTCAATTAGCTCATGGCTATCGGATAAGCGTAGCTAGTCAATGGTAATCCTGAGTTCCAACAAACGGTTCGAAATCAGCGATAAAATGTTCACAAAGCGATTAATGAAATGACGTTACGATTTCTCGAAGCAAATATTCAATCTAGACGCTTGTTGAGGTATATAAGGAGAGCACCTCCTTAGGATTTAGTGCTATCACGAATATCCACTTGTTTGTAAACCTAGAATAACTTTTCGCTGAATTTATGCACTATCAGGCACAGTATCAGGCAAGCTCCTTCAATGATTGCATCATGGTCGACGAGAAGGTGCTTGCATCATGAACAAAAGGTGCATCATGGTCATTAGAAAGCTTGAGCGAACATACTGAGTGTGACGCTTCCGGCGAATCCTTTTATGCATCGATAAGCAAACGTCATCCAACATATTCCGCAACTCGGCCTGCCATGTGTTCAGGCCGAAACTGAAGAAAAAACAATCGATTATTTTTGAATGAAACAAAAGACATTCTCCAAATCGCTCTAAATCGTGAAAATGATACATCTTAAGGATGTGGCATGGCTGAGCCTGATATCACGTCTAAAGAAAAGCCACAGTATGTGTTTTTACGAAGAGTTTTAACAGTCGATGCCTTCATAATTCAAATGATGGNNNTCATAATTCAAATGATGGTCCAATAATCTAAATGATAATACTCTAAATAACAAAAAGGATAGGCTCGGAAATAGTAACTGATGATATAACCGACGAATCCGCAATCGAAACACCGGAGACAAAAAGTACACTTGGCATATTGCGACTGGTATTTTTGGAGAACCGCTTTCTAGTTCGCGAGCTGTCAGACCTTCAACACCACCGCCATGGTTATTTGTTTAACACTTTAAAAGTGGTGACTTTGCTTACTCGATCGGCGACAGCCCCTGACCAGGGAGTGCAACGTAAGCCCGCGTCCTCTTAGGATGTTTCTCGTAAAACTGTATTACCGCGCCATAACTCAGGAATAATATGCACCATTTGAACTTTCGACTGAAATGATTTAAGCATTTGAAATTGGGTCTTGGATGTCAAAATATTAAATTACAATTTGCTACACCCACTCTCGCCCTTGAGTCTAAACTGGCGAGAACTGATGAAATCATATGGATACCTAACCCGAAACTCTTTTTACACTTTTCTAGTTGGGGGCAAGAAGAATATGTCAGGAGGATTACTTCACTCATTAGTAAACTCTAAACGTCAGCCACAACAAAGCACTGCCTCCAATCAAACGCCAGCATCCTTTCATTCAGGAAATTTCATCACTGCGGCCTAACTATCTCACTCTTCTTGGCTACCGACTCTTTGCAAATCGTGAAAGAGTACATGTCACTAACAAATAGACTGGTGATGCATGGCAGACATTATTGGCCTATTCTGGCTCATCGAAAAGCTTGGTTCAATCCCGCTATTCCCCGAAGCACTCGCCATGGCATTCAATCCCTCCATTCCTCTGAACTCCCTCCGTGGCAATCTTTCTCCCCTGATGCAAGGTTTTCTACCTTTTCAAATTCTTTTTCTCCACCTTTATTTTATTTTCTACGCTCTTTACTTATTCTAACCTAGACGCTCTAAGGACGCACTGTTCAGCGATACGCCTTTGTCACCACACTGCCACTTACTTAGGATACGCGAGATGCAAATACTCTCTAACGCACGTATAAACACTCTACAAGACATTTCTTAAGATTCACTTAACAGAGCTGTTTGGTCCACTCTTCCCTTAGTCGATTTAGGACATGGATGAGAATTTCAGTGGTCAATGGTATGCCCTTCAACCAATAAATGATCCAGAACGAGTAAACCGAGCCATGCCGTAAGGTTGTTACCAACACAATTCATCCTTAAAAGCCGTTGACTAACGAAGCAAGCTCCACGATTGCAGGTTTTCGAATGCGAACAGAACACAAACCGAGAGAAAAAAATTGTTATTTGATTGGGTGCTGTGAGGTTTGTGGTTGCAAAGTCGTCAGTTTTTGAGCACACTCGAGCATCCAGCGTATGCACAGTTTGAAAGTGTATCGTTGGTATGTTCGCGAAGTACTCTTCGATCTAGAAAAAAACCTTATCACTCTTATCAACGATCGCCTGGCAAAGAACAATAACTACTGATTGACTGAATACGTGGAAATTATAACGCTGATCACTCATGATATCCAGCTCGAAGATCGCGTTCGCAAACAATGTAAGATGCCACAACTTTGAAGTGAGGTGGGCAATGGTTATGGGCTTGAAGAACCGAAATGGTCGACGCTGCGTCAAGTTTTCAACGGCTCTTTGTTGCAGGTTTTCGAATGCGAACACAACATATTCAATATAGAATGTTCCACCTTGAAACTCTAAGCAACAAGAAATTAGAGCAACATCCAAATAAGTCGATTAGTTAATATTATGCATTGTTTCAATCAGCGATAGAAAATCGTTTCACTCTGTAGGATCACAAATGCACTTTCAATAATCTTCTCGACCCTGTCCCATCTCGTAGCCCCGGTGGAGAGGGTTCACTTTTGGCGAGAAAGGTTTATTTATAGAATTGACTGCTGTATTTTAATATGATGAGATGCAGTATGGCTGATGTACACCTAGCAATAGCCACTCAAAAACACAAATGAAACAAACGTAATTGATGAAGTCAGGTCGAATGCCGTCCTCAACAATCATTTCCACTTTACCGTCGAAAGAAGCTGCTTCTTCGACTTCATGTAAATCCACGTCAACCAGAAGTAGCATTGCAAAATACCAAAAGGGATATTTCATTCTAAAAGTGGGTGACATCTGTTGAAGAAGCACATCGGAATTTGTCAAAGAGGCGCAACTTTCGGTCTAAAGTTCTGAAAGCTGAAGCTGTACGTCCATCGTGACATTCAGATGTGGTCGCCATTGAGAAAACTTTTAACATTCAATTTAATAAACGTGAATCTATTAATAACCGAGAAATTAGCCTTTCTACGCAGCGAGTTGGAGATATGACAAAAACAGCAAACGGAAGAAGCCCACAACGGAAGCAAATCATTCTCATCATCTAACTGTTCGGTAGCATCATGTATTTGCCTATATCCACAGATCGATCACCCCGGCCTCACCTTAACATACGATCGATCGGCCTTGCACTTAGGTGATAAGCCAATCAAATTTCCATTAGTACAATTTCGGCCGGCGATTGTTGTCCTCTTAGACTATTACTACAGATGCGTGAATGCAAATCACCGAACACCAACCTTTCTATAAATTAATTTGCATGTTTAATTCGCATTCAGCTTACTTTCCACTCAGTCTGCTTTGTTCTAGCCGATGAACGTTTAAAATAAACAATAAAGCACCTGCATTACCATCATTTTTCTGAAGGCTTTGTTAGCACTGTTCAATCCGAACGAGTAGCTGCTACAAATGGCTTAACGGAAGGTGTTGCACTTTCAGTATGGGTAGAAACGATTAAGATGGACACCTTCTACATTAGCAACCTAACAAACAGGCTTTAAGAATGTCACAGAGGAAGCAACGTATCGAAGAAGAAAGTCGAACCTCCTGAAGAACTAGTCGGAAAGGCCACACAAAACGATCGCTGAACGAAACAATAAATGCGGTTGGATTGGTGATCCAACTGGTTAGAGCAGATATTGCAGAAATTTGATAATTATCTAGGCTTATGAAAATATGAACTCAAATTGCGATAAATAACACAAGATATGCAAACTGTACAATGCAAACTTAGTTGATCGTTGCAGTGCAATGTAGGTTATTAGAATTTCGCCGCAAGTTTAATAACTATGAAGAAAAATCTATGAAAAATTTAAGGATCCTCTGCTAGGCTGTATAATTATAAACAGCGATAGAAGATAATGCATGAGATCTTATGCGCAATATGCAACCATGTAAATTTCGTCTTCTACGAAAGACCAACCGAATTTCATTGCGGAAATACTATTGCAGTTTTATTGCCATGGGTAGACTGCGATTCGATAACAGCCATATAACTAGAGGAATGATAACGAAGTGCTTTGAACTCATTCACAAACCGTCATATGTGCAAAGCTCGTGCTCCCAGAATTCAATATCTATAGCTTTTGCAGACAAAAAGTTGACGCATCGCGAATACAAACGTGTCCCTACATAAAGTTATTCATTCCAACAGACCATTTTCATCCGGAAGCTGGAACACATTGAGTATCCATGCCGCTCATTCTTATGCCGACACTGTAACGTTACGATGACGATTTAGAAAAGACATATCGGTTATACTAAAATACAGTGGTAGATGAGGTANAGAAAAGACATATCGGTTATACTAAAATACAGTGGTAGATGGGGTATATGGCCTGGTGGTATAATTTTTTGATAAATTCTTATAACGCCACAACGGATACAATATGACGTGGTGGACATTTTAATGATTGCTAAATTATATTCAGCAACGTTACTATTTTTGTGACATTCGTGATCTGAATGCAATTGCTAGAGTCATGGCTACAAAGCGTATATGAAGAATGCTTGCACTAATTGTCTTCGTCATACCTGTCCACCTTGATCGACGCTTAGTGATACTTTTGTCGCATACGGTATTTACCCATTCATCGGCTACAAACTTTTGACGGCACTCCAGCATAGGCGGGCAAATTTAATATTAGACACTGCTACAAATAGAAATATTCCTCACTTATGTGCGTTATATGCTTTTGATGAGCTTTGGATCGAACTGAATATAGCGCAGCAGAAAGGTTGTGAACATGAATAATTCATATTTCCACAGAAGCAATTTGCCAATTTTGCTGAGAACATGCTAAACACTCGTTTTGTGCATTTGGAACCCTGNAAACACTCGTTTTGTGCATTTGGAACTTCAGCAGATTATGTTCAGATAAAGACGCCATGTCTTTGCATAGTTTTCTGTTTGCACATGCAGGAATCGTTGAAGTTAAAGGCATGGAACGTGATGAGTATAATCTGGACCGTATGGTGGCCACTGTATTACAATGTCACCACATTATAAACCATATAATGACTCATCAATTTTGAGAAGGGTAATAAACATTTTAAAGTGCCAAAAAATTTGCATCTTTTTACACTGGTGGCATTTTATATTCAGATCGCATCGCAGGAAAGTGGACAGATTTGTAGATTTGTACGGACGATCGCAGTGGTCAGAGCAAGAAGCCATTATTCCGCGTACTCAAATTTTTTGCTGACGGCTTATGAAATTGATTGGCGAGATATGCGGGACAAAAAGCGCATATCTTGCTAATGTTTCGGGCATGCCTCTCCACTTGTCTGGCTTCAAGAAGGTCTGATCATCATTTTAGGTCAAGATTCAGGCCTAATGCGTGGAGGCAATAGCAGAGTCTATCGTCATAATAAAATGAAACCAGTTTACTTTGGTACCTCTTATCATCATGCGCCAAAATATGCAAAAAACGCGGAAATGCAAATTGGTTGCTCTTGCAGTAGTTGGCGCCTATATAACTTGCACTCATGCAATTTGCAACTTCTGTGACTATTCTCTTCTATGAGCGGAAGATGGTAGTTTGTTTTCGATACGCGACATTTCTACAAGTGAGGCATCGTTGGGCGGTAGCTATCGTTTCGGTTCATTTCTGCGTCGTATTTGATCCATGTAATATTTTCTTGATTTAAAAAACAGCTGCACTTTATTCGGCACTCACTGTGATGCTCACAGATTGGCTATCTGAGGGCCTCTCGATTGTTGATGAATGACGTCTCTTCGAGGGAATTATATTACCGATAGACGATTATGGCTAGCGTCGCCGACGAAATACAAAAAGATCTTCAAGTTTTTTTTCATCAATCGCTTGATTCTAAACGTATTTGATCAATGTCCAAGTGCCAACATCCTATAATTTAATTATATCTGTAAGCGTCTACGAAAGTCGTTTTTAAGGTAATCGTGAACAATGGGAGAAGCATATGAAGCACTTGGTCCAGCAAACATTGAGCCACCACCTCAGCCAGCGGCACCTCCGCTTCCAATTCCACCACCTGCTCAAAATATAGGTTTCTTATTTCTTCATGATCATTAAAACTCCTTTTTAGGTGAATACTTGTAGAAGTTGCAGAATATGTCGAACAAACAAATATGATGGTAATACCTTGATGGACATGATGGAACATGATGGAATGATACCTTTACCTTGAACAGCTTGAACAGCTGTGATTTCATCGATTTTGTCCTTCTCTCCATCGACGCCACTGGAAATTTTTCTGTCTTTTGCGATCCTGAACTCGCCGCACCCGAACAACGCCATGTAGACATCGCAGCGGATCTTACTTTCCGTATAGCTGTGGTCGACAGCACTTCGCTTGCTGGTCGGCNNNAAGCTTCTTTCTCTTAGCATTTCTTCCACGAAGTACCCACGAAGCAGTAGGGGCGGCGATATTTTTCGGCGGATCGTACTCGCCGTGATGCGAAACCATCATTGGGTATTGTGACCATTTTCTAAGCGTTGCATGCTATCGCCAACCCCTTTCACACCCTGATGAATTTCGCCGTCGGTTGCTTCGCGCCTGCTTATTCAACATATTCGCAGGCAACCGTCATATCCGACGGCCGTTCCACAAGCAATCACCATATCGAGCCGAGCAAAAGTAGACACGATGGCTCAGCAGCCGTCCAACTAGTCCAACCCTGGTAAATGATGATGCATGCTGAAAAATCGACTGATGCGAACTGTTTGGTTCGCACAGAATGGAATCTGTCTGAAGCCAGGGCTAGAAGAGGTGAAAGATTAAAACCGTGAATTTCGAACTGGTATCCAAATAAATCCGAGCAAACTGGAAATTGCATAATTATAAAAATTAACAAACAGTTTGAAGCAGTCAAAAATATCTGTTCAAATGAGGTTTTTTCTCGAAAAAAAATGTGCAAGAACTTAACCTAATTTGCGTTCTCAGACAGATGCCAATCACTCAAGGCTTTTTGTCGATTAGCACAATGTGTTCCTTACCGAAGCCATCCACTCAGCTGCGTGGCGCAGAGTCACGCAATAGTGAAAGACCTGCAATTCCTTTGAAGTGTTGCTAACGACACNAACAACAGTAACCATGTATCTACGCTCAAACTGTTGTTTACAGCACCAAGTTAGTCCTATGCATCAATAAATTAGTAATGTATACGTGCTTAGTACCAGTTTTCAGCATCGGGTACCGCTGCTGGCAATGCTGCTGCTACCGGAGCGACCACAAAGGTTCCGCGTTTGAATTTGATTCTTTGGTGTGCTGAAGCTTCAACCGATCAAGGTTTAGATATCTTTAATAGCAGCGCATTAAAAAAGGGGAGAGATTGTTGAGTTCTGTACGCTTTCCATGTTGTGGACCGTCTCTTTCTATCGCCACCTTCCACTGCTCATTTTGCTGGAGTATACTCCACTCAAGCTTTCGAGAGGACACAAATATAAGCAGACTTTGTTTTACATATACTTTCAGTCACTTTGTTTCAAATTTTGTTGCGCACTCTCATGCTTATTGTTGTGAATTTTGGAAGAAATACGTATAGCTTGCATGACATAGTATCACGAATGCGCTCATAATCAATGGCAGAAAACGAGTGTTGGTGGGTCGGTTGGAAAGTATCACTTTGAATCCATCACTGAGAATGAAAAAGCATAATAAATAAACAAGATAGAGGAAAGCTGCGCTCTTGCTTAAAAGGTACCGCTGTTCGTTTACTCTCCTGAACTTCACTCTCACTAACGCAAGAGCGAAACGATGTCGTGATCGGTATAAAGGTTGAAGTGAAGGAAAATGTTTGCCTTCGCATTCTGCCTCATTCCTTCTCAACGCTCTGTATTGCGCACTTCGAACGCCTTTCGGATACAAAGCGAGTGAAAGAAATCCTAGAGCCTCTGTTAATTACTTCCATCCAAAAAGAGTACTTACATTTTGTGGAACCTGTGTGAGTTAATGCATAAATCTGATTACTAAATAAAGAGTAAAGGATTCGCGTAAGAGTGGTTATATTTTGCAAAACAACCTTCCGTATGATACGTATGCAAACCGATAAGACTGCAAGCCGTATAGAAACAAAAAGCAACGTAATGCCGCATTTCCACCACCACACCACTAATGAAGTAAGAGTTCAAGAAGGAGTACATCTAATCTAAGGCTCTAATAAAACTAACCTAACATGAAAGTCACCGAAACAACGGCAACACTTCTTCCAGCACCGCATTCCTTTTGCGATATCGAGCAGTAAAGCGCCGGCAAATAGAAACGTCATCTGCACCAATGTGCTAAAATCCGAGTGGGTGTAGCAGCAATTTTAAACTCATCAAAACGTCACGAGAGTCGTTGGCAGTGGATCAGCTGGGAAGGTTCCTCAGACAAGTGAATGTCTTCGGAGAAATTTTAAGTGGCAGAGAGAGTTAAGCATTTGAAAGTGCTCAAAAGCCTTTATGTGTTTGGTTGATCGATGCAAAACGAAATCGGTTAGAGCTGCGATGGAGCGCGTAGATGTGTGGGAAAGGCTGAAAAAAAAAGCTCTTTATAACAAAACAACACATACCTATCACCACTGAAAAAATGGCTGCAAACATCCGAATATATTAGCAATCGAAAACATCAAAACCTGCACATAAGACCGTTCGCTCCTTTAATTCTTCATATACATCTCAAGCAGCAAATCGATTACCACACGAAGCACATACACATTTCTTTGCCATCTCAATGCACTGATCCATCGATTTACTTGGTGCATATGAATATGTGCTAATATATGCTTTGACCATATGAATATTTATAGAACGCGCATTTTTATGTGAGATTACCTTTCAACCAACTAAACATAAAAGCTTCGCTTCATATTCCCAATGATAGGAGTACAGCATCACACATGTAAGTGATTGCAGCCTACGTTGGGAATGGCTAATGAGAACACCGAGTTTGGCATCGTTTCCGCCTATACCGTAAACTCAGCAACTGCGCAACCTGTTGTACCAGAGCATTCAGGTAAGCGTTGTTCAGTTTCCCACTGAAATCTGAAAATTTTGAGGAAAAATAAGAGAGGGGTAGAAGGATGGATTTGAAAATACACCGAACTCATTCAAAAAGTGATCGAGCTTTCAAAAACTCCAATAAGCGGTTTTCATTTTCCACGCTCAAAAAGCGCGATGGCGAAGTTTTTCGCAGTTCTGCTTATTCCTTCTCAATCGCTCCATCCTGGATTGGTGTTATTTTGAATGACAGTAATGATGCAATGTTGTTTTTTAGCGATGCAAAAAACGTGTAACATAACATATTAAAAGAGTGACATTTTTGTGTAATAAGCATATTCCACTCATTAGTTATAGCGTTTATAGCATCATTCATATCAAACACTACTTCATATGATGTTGTGTGCACATCACTTTGAACAATAAGGAGTACATCATGGCACAGTACGTTGGGCTTGTAAAAACGAGGCAGTGCAGAAGCATTTGTTTTCAACGACTTGACATCGCGCTAATTCTGCTTAACTGGTCTATTTAAAGCTAAAATCTCCACTATGGCATGCATGGTATTTGAGATATTGAAAATCATCGGATATCAGTGGACGTCCAACCGGCCTAGAGGAAATGGCTGAAGCACAATGCAGCGAGATAATCTGGATGACGCCATAAAGTATCGTAAATCGACACCACACATAGTGGTAGACTAGAGAAAGATATATTACTTAAAGTGCAGTATTTGAAAAAACGTCGCAGTGGGTAATCGGTGAGAAACGTTGATGTACCAAACAAGTCGACTGTTAATTCAGATTCACCGCTTGTGAAGCAAAAAAAGGAGGAACGAACACAAGCAGGAACAGTATTATTCGTGATTTGTGGTATCTTATTGGGTGTATCAGCAATTGGAGTAGTCCTTTGCCTGACACTGCTGATGTTGGGTATTGAGTTCCCTTGAAAGTGTAAAGCATTCTTAGAAACGTATAGCAGTAGCTGACGTGAGACTTTATTCTCGTTTCGTGCCTGTCAATGTGAT
Source organism: Toxascaris leonina (assembly GCA_022844705.1). Lineage (NCBI taxonomy): Eukaryota > Metazoa > Nematoda > Chromadorea > Rhabditida > Ascarididae > Toxascaris > Toxascaris leonina. Next base: position 34,826 of record JAARMF010000361.1, on the reverse strand, counting down.
AAAGTCTTAGTGCTTATCTTCGATATGTGATACCATCAAACATTCCGAGACAATTACTTCCTACCTACAATCTGATTTGAAAATACCGTTCGACACTGGAAACTTCGTTACCTTTTAACGTGAAAGCAAAACTGTGTTGGATGGCCGATCCATCCAAACGTAACCATTTAAAGTTTATTCATCGTATACATAGCTGATGCTCTCAAAGCTCTGCACACTTTTTAAGTTGCAGTTGCACAAATTCACTAGTAAAAAAGGCCAAAGTGTCATCTGTCATGGACGAGGAAGCCTGTTTTTTGGAAATAAATTCACTTTTCTGGATATACGGAAAGAGACCTGTCAAAGTTTTTCCCTTACTTGTTGTTCACCAATTATGTGCCAAAGCTTGGAAATTCTCAAAACATTTGCACCACGCAGTTTGATGAGTAAAGGAACCAAATAAACCTAAGCCTACACATCAGCGATGTTCAATGACGCTGAGAGTTTTCGCGGATCTGTTCCACGGCTATCGTGAAGCAATGGCTTCCTACCTCGTGGCGTACTTCTTCCTGATCGAAAAATGCTCGACCAGTAGCGGTGGCGATGGGAAACGACAAACTGCGTTCGATTTAAACGCAAGTAATTCCCTCCATAAATGCTCTTTCATTCGTAGAAGACTGCTTCCAGCGAAACTAGCGACAAACTTTACATACCACATCTACCAACGCCCCTTCTCCTGAATGGTGGAAAGTCTAGCTGATGTGAAATTGCAGAATGACTAGGTGGAATTATCCCTCATGGCTTCACTAAGACGGTGATAGTTGCACAATCCACCAGCGTTTGTGGCTTGTGGCTTCGTACAAGCCGCCTTACATGCATCAAACATTGGTGCTCGCCTCGCCCGTGTGAACTCGCATGTTTCCCCGTCACCCGTCTCCCGACTATATTACATTAACCCGCTTCACTCTCCTTAGCTCGGAACAATTCTCAGCCACTTCACAATCAATTTGAAGTACATCGAGGTCAGTCGCTAAATTTCTCGAATAATTCCGGCTCGCAGCACTCGCTGAAGAGCTTCTCTAAAAATCGTGTGGGAAGCGAACTTCCCAGCAGCCGTCCCCGTCACCTCTGAAGCTGTCCCATTTTTGGCTCATCAAGGATGCAAAACTGCACCCGACCTTGTTTGCTATCAATTCCCCCCC
>JAARMF010000361.1:14213-25198 GCA_022844705.1 Toxascaris leonina | reverse complement strand
TAATCGCTGCATCCTTCACAAGCTTTCAATAACATTTTCACATCTACTTATGAGTGGAGCCACCTCTTGCATTTGCGCAACTGAGGAAGCTCGCATTAGTCATAACGACGAAAAGCATATGCAAATAAGTGAGCAAACCTCAGCAAAACGTCCTCTTCCAATAAGGCTTTGCTTCTTGAATTCGATCTGGCTAAACGGAATAGTGACGTCATTCCAACTGTTCGGCATCCGGATCGTGCCGTTACTCCAACGATCACGATTCAATGCACAACTGTTCGCAACAGGTTGTTGCTCACTCGAATTATCATCCTGAATACGATAATTAATCTTAACGAATCGAACAAACGGTGCGAACTGCCGAATGTACTGAAAAAGATAACTGCTTCCAAGCGGCATTTGAAATGGTCTCAAACTGCCGTCCAAAAACGGTTCTCAAGTAGTACTACCACAGCCATTATACCACNNNAACGGTGCGAACTGCCGAATGTACTGAAAAAGATAACTGCTTCCAAGCGGCATTTGAAATGGTCTCAAACTGCCGTCCAAAAACGGTTCTCAAGTAGTACTACCACAGCCATTATACCACTAGAAACACAGATGATCACGAAGTCGTGCACATGGCAGTCGGAGGTTTCACCACCTCTCTTTTTAAATGAGCATCGAATTGAACGTAAACGGATCGAGGATAAGCCGAAGACTTGCACCGTAATATAACTTTCGAGGATACCATACAAGCACAAAACACGCACTACGAACTCATTCCGTCCCCAAAGACAAAAGCTGCAATCCATATAGGTCATTTACTCCAAAAACATTCTGTTTTACAAGAACGAATCAAACTTTCCGACTTAATTACTCACGATTGTATTGCCACAATTCTTCCCCTTCCAAATGTTTTGATACTTTTTAAACGAATGACCTTCACCTTTTCACCAAGTACGATGATATAACATAGTTGCATCAACATCAAACCTGCATTTCATTCGTGTTCGTCTGCCCGCTACCGAACGAGTCGGTGACTAGTGTTCCATCAGAACTGCCCGGCCCACCCGTGCATCCGGACTGCACTGTACAGTCTGAGCCTTGAGAAGAGATCAATCGCTGTTGAGCATCACTGAAAACGTCTCGAGTAACAACAATCGAAAAGACATATATTATGCGCAANNNGTTCGTCTGTCCGCTACCGAACGAGTCGGTGACTAGTGTTCCATCAGAACTGCCCGGCCCACCCGTGCATCCGGACTGCACTGTACAGTCTGAGCCTTGAGAAGAGATCAATCGCTGTTGAGCATCACTGAAAACGTCTCGAGTAACAACAATCGAAAAGACATATATTATGCGCAAAAAGATCTTTCGTAGCAGTTCAGTTGACATAGCATTGAACTGACCGTGATGAAGCCTGCGCAGTTTCAGCCCATTCTCCCCTTCGGCAGACATATGTTTCTATGTGGCGCTACGCGCTTCTCGTTTCGATAAAGTGAACGAGAATGATAAGGCATAAGCATACCTATGGCCCGTGTCGACAACAATGTCAGGCACTTCGGGCACCGATTCCGGAAAGTCGAAATTGTTCCTGAAAGTCGTTGGGGCTGGCATCAGGAATGGGCTTGAGGAACTCGACATCGTTGCTGCAATAACAATTCTTTTAAATGACAGAATACAAGCCAGGTGCGCCAAAGAATGAGAACGGATGCACTTAAGCATCGCTCACTGGATCAAGGTCACTTATAGAACCAGAAAAGACACCATAAATTTTCGATAATACACCGCATTGGAGCACAGAGTAGCACATATTGAATATCTGATAGTGAAACAGAGCAATAGACAAGACAAATCTCTGAAACAAAGTCGTCTGAATACTTTTTAGATTTCGATGACCGCCTTCGAATAGCCTCAGCAAAAGATTCGAATTAAAGTATTTGAAATAATTAAACACTTACAGATATTACGTTTTGTCAGTCAAGGTCTATGCTGCGCTGTGCCACAAAATGAAACGAAGCATCAGCGCAGCTAAAAGGATCTTTAGCTATGATGGGAGAGGAATTTGGTATGATCATGACATTTGTGGCAAATTCCCGTGTCTTACAATTTTGAAAGGCTAGAAATAGCAACTGAGAGGACATTCAGACAGCTATGCCACCTGCCGAGATCCAGCAGATGTTGTTACTCTTTCCTTTTTACTCAAGCATATTGAAAGGTTTCGGCATAAGATCTTATGAAATGCTTCAGCACATTTTACAGCGGATGATAAACACTAACCGGAAATTTCTGGAACTATATGACTATGAAATTTATATTCATTTCTGGAACATAAAAATGAATATATTTCCCACTATAAAAGCAATCTGGGAAATGTTTCCCATCTCGTTCCATGTTCAGCCTAGAGTTCTAAGAACGATTTGCATTAGCAATCCTCGAGTCTTCGGTCTTCGGAGATGCCCTATTATGAAAAGGAATGTTCATCCAACTCATTTTCTCCCGCTTTAGTATCTCCAAATCCCTTCCTCAAGAACATTTTGTTGAGGGATCCACAGGTCCTAGGATTTATTCGAAATTATATGGTACGTAAACGCACATCATCATTTCGGTTGGCACTTGCTCATGTTTGCTTCATGGCAACCCACCGGTGCTTAGAGTGTGATTCGTTCGTCAGCTCGTTACCATTCGTTCCATACAAATAGCCACGTCAAGGACCAAGTGTTACAGGCTCAAAGATCAATCAAATAAAACCGACTGTTACACACCTACACTGTAGAACAAGTGATGCGAAAGAAATATGAAGGCAATATTGTCGGAAAAATGAACGGAGAACGTCATGGGTATTGCTGATACGAAATACAACACGTTCCATTATGAAATGCTGGACATGCGCTGCTGGCGATGCATAACAATTGCTGTCACCTTCCCGTAACGCCACTGCTGCAAGAAATTGACCAATACTCACCTGAGTGAATAGCGGGGAAGGCGGGAGTAGAGGGCGCGGAGCTATTTGTGCTCGACGAACTATCAATCGAGTCGAATGCGAACGTCTGCTGCGAAGTGGACGCGTGGATTGAGGGAGTCCAGCCATCCTGTAACATCAAGACACTTGAATTCTCGCACTTCACGTTGGATCAGCTTTAAATGCAGGACTTGCATAGAACGGCATTGATGGGAGCTAACCTAGCTAACGCTAGGAATGCTTGACAAGTGGGACAATAAACAGGTCTCCTCCTCATGCACGGCACCAAGCATAAAATAGATCCCTGTAGCTAATTACGCGCGAAACTAATTGGAGGGCAGCATGCAGAAACATCTGGCTATGCCTAAACGAAATAAATTTACATGGTTTCTACAACATTGAGGTGCAACTCTGTCACAATAAAATCCAGAAACTGGTCATGCTGGGAAGTGCTCACGGTCCTAAAAGAGTGTTGCTGCGCAAAACGAGCTGGATCTCATCACTTTCAACATTGCTTCTTTCATATCGTCGTCATATATATGCTACAAATAAATAATGGGAAAATTAAATAGAATACCACTACATGAACAGGATTTGCAAAAGCAGATGCATTGTATCTCAGATTGTTGAAAATTACTTCTTCTGAAATACGAGCTGTTAACACACCTGCCCAGAATCCTTGAGGAACATCTCCTTAAGCACCTCCTTTAGATGTGCGGGTGTCAATCCGCAAGAATCGCCAATATTTGCCTTGCACTGAGGATGCACCTTCCACCTAAAAAATATTGACGAATCATGTGACAACAAAAACATTGAACGAAACTAAGAACCCTCCAACAATCGTGACTTGACGTAATACTTAACATGCGTCGGATCTGCAAGCGACCTTAGCTACTTCCATGCTTGCACAACCTAAACGACATGGACAGGGGTCCAGAAGAAGTCGGATCTCCGACTTCACAGGACTTCCTTTGTACTTAGCGACTCACATTAACACCGCTTGATAGATGCACAGCAGCAAACCGGCTTCCCTGTTCTCCCCGCCGGTGTCCTAGAAAGAAAGGACCCACATGTTTGATGGGTCATCCAAAAATCGCACTTCTACTTTTTTCTAAAGAAAAAAACATGTACAAACAAATTTGAAAAATTTGGTACGCTTACTTGCACGATTTACATTTTTCGTATTCGCTGAAGAAGTTGAGCTGTCTTTGGCAAAAATGGCAATTCTCGGTCGCAATACGAAACACCTTCCTACGATGCCATTGATGTGGGATCGAGTGCATCGCACGACCCGTCTTTGGTGACTTCGGCGATCCGCCTATTAATGAACGCCCTTCCAGCAATTACTTTTGTGGGAAATTTCATTCCTCCCGAAAACGAATACGATAAGGAATATTATGAACAATTTCTCTTTGGCGAAATCAGGTGCACAACATACAACGCAACTATAAACAAACCTTCAGACGAACCGATTTGTTATTAAAGCACACTTCACGACTGCGATTTCTTCTACAGCGCTCTCTGCAGTCAGAAAACTGCGTTTCTTGTTCAGTTAGACAATGGCAAGGCCGATGACATGGTCACTTCTAAAGTAGCATCAGAAAAGCCCACTGATGCATCCATCCTCAATACAACGATGAAGCATCTGCCGAAGATTCAATTTCAACATGATGCGGTAGCTACGCTTCAAAATGCCATCTGCTCGTTTCCTAAAGCGCATAAATCGACATTCCGCAAGTCAGTCTATACAATGCTATCTGTGTTCCTTTAATCCTATCTGAAGACACTCAGTGTGGAAGGTAAATCAGCGAAGTATGTTGATGACGTGTAAAACTTATGCTCATGTCACCCTGACGAATTCACAGGACAAACTAAACGATTATAAACGACCTACGATGCGTCAGTGAATTTTCAATTAGTCTTGAAATAAAATTCAAAGAACCCAAAACTGCAGCTGCAAAGTTCGGTAAAAATCCATTGTGACCACTGCTGCTCCAGCGTACTTTATAACTCCAGAACGCTATGCTCCTATTCGCAATCAAACCTCATTTATTTCCTTGCTGGATGCTTCATTGTGCTGAGAATATAAATTCTNATGCTTCATTGTGCTGAGAACATAAATTCCCTTAGAAGTGTGACTAAAAGTTATATGGAGCTGATGCAAAAAAAAATCATCATAAGCACTGTCCGGACCACCTAGATCTACGTTAATCTATGTTCACTCGTCCCTCATAGTATCAACTGGAGTGACACAGAAAAATTAGCAGCCGCAATCCTAACATGAAGCAAGAGAAATATACCAGCATCGAGCTTTCTTGAGGCAATTTCATGAACTGCATACGGCCTCAAGAGGCGATCCATCTACCTAACCAGCAACTGCATTTGATGATCTGCAAACTTTGCGTTGCTATTTGTTGCGCTATCCACCTGTAGTTCGCGCGAAAGGTGCATAGTGCCTATGGCGACAAATGAACAATTCAAATGAATTAATGAAATCAGTGGCAACTGCAATCCATCTTCATTAATTGAAAACAAATGCTGAACAACCCTCACTCGCCTCTCTCCACACCGCCCGTTAAAATTCCTCCGCATTTGCAAGCCGCAAGCAAGCTACTATGCAACAGTAACGAAAAATAACATACCGAACTGGACAACTGAGGGACGCGTATGAAGAGAAATTGGTGACGGTGGACTCAACGTAGTTGGCCGACTCACCACCGATAAACAATCGTTTATAGATCGCGAGCTGAAAGCTTTCATCCGCTCAACAAAAATTAATTCGCGCTTTAACGACAACTTAGGTCGACTTCTTAGGAAATTAATACCAGTGATGCCACCATACAAAAAATATAGTACTTTTTGTACTGTATTTGTACTTATAACAGCTATAGTACGGTACCGTGCCAAATTTAAAATCGCAAATACAATACAAAAAGTGCAGTCCGATTTTTCGAGAGGCACAAGCACATGGTACCCTTTCTTGACTTCACTCAAAATGTTGCGGGAGACTCAGAGCAGCATTACTTCGCTCGTACTGCTACAAATTTCACTACTGACTCGCGACGCTTCTCGACAATTGACTGATGGGGACGAATTATTCATTTGAGGAATTAAGGCCAAACTTTTCCATTTTAGATATTCAACGACGTGAGTAGGGGCGAAGAATAGCTCCACATTCGCAAGTTTTTCCTGCTTCTTTATAATATATTCGCGGCAACCGTTTGCTTTGCATGCTTTTGGTTTGCACGCCATAACTGTATATGCTAGATTATTTTATATATTTGACGAGAGTTAATGTTTTTAGAGACGGCATTTAACGGTGACAATATCACAACTCTCACAATTGCGGTTTTATAAAACCAAATGAAAGTGTGGCAAATGGAATTCGCATCCAAGTTTTATCGCATCATTGGCATACTTTCCTTTTTTCAGCATCTTTCCGCTAGCTGCATAAACAATCGAAGAGAGTGAGCCTGGAACAACATGGGGGATCTCGTTGCCTGTCTCACCCTGTGTGGCAGTTTTACGAAGTGGTTCAGGAAGGTTGTAAGTGTGCGAGCTGTGATGGGCGCGAACTAGTAGACCTGAACACAACAAATGCTGTGAAACACCTACAAGGGCCACATTAAGCTGAATATGATGGCTTGTGAAAGCACTCAGCAATTGCAAACAGCTGGTAAAGAGAAATGAGCCACTGAAAACGCTAGAATGGTCGTGGAGGATATCGGGTAACGAAGTTCAGAATAGCGCCAGAAAACAATGGTGCACAAAAACTCTCCAAAAGGTGATGACGCCACCGAATGTTTTTGTAAGCTTTTTCTCAGCCACTAGTTTTGGGAGCACTCGGCCGTGCTGAATCCCCGGTTCGCTCTGCCAATTTCCCGTCGAGGCCTTTGCTCGCTTTTGGAGGGTCCATCACAAGCGATTAGGGAGAAGACTGTACAAGAAGTGAAAGGATTTGTTGCAGCGTCGGTCATTGCCGACATCTGGAGCGGAAAGTGTATTAAGGATTCATTCATAGATGCAACGATCTACATGGGAGACAGATCTCTCAAAAATGCGTTTTTGGGTTTCAAGAGACTAAACGGACGTCACGACGAACAGACGATGAAANNNGGTTTCGAGAGACTAAACGGACGTCACGACGAACGGACGATTAAGCGAGGCTACCTTAAAAGCCCGAACAGTGTCGGCATCAACGATTTCTCAATATGCAGATTGGTGACCGATTCAGGCGCAAACATAGTGTGCACTTTTAAAAATGAGTATGAGACGCTGCACGCTGCAAAAGGAATCACAAGCTGCGAAGAGGTAGCAGCAATAAGCACGACAAGCGACGAAGACAACAATGTATCTGCCAGCTCCGAGGTGGCATGACTGAACCGGTGCGGAAGAAAGTGACGATTTCGAAGAGACGGACAGAGAAATTGGACGCGATATGCGATTTCCAAGAAGACTCTCTTGCATGGCTCAAACGCTGCCGCTAGCGCTGGCAAGCGGTCTGGAGGCGGCCAGATGCCGTGCACAAGTCGATGCACTGATATGGGTCACAAGAAGGTACACAGCTAGCGGCTGAACGACTCCATGCAAGGTCCAAACTGAATTTATAATACCCTGCAGCACTCATTGGAACTCTCTCTGCTAGGCCATCTTCGCGTGAACGATGCCGTTGTGGATGTACTTTGAAGGTTCGGAATGAAAGAAAATGTAGGGATCAATCCTGGAAATTTATTCTGTCAAGATCTTCAGAGAACTGCTGTTTATACTCTCGAAGCGAGGTAATCGGAAAATTATCTAGAGATTACTTTGAATACTTGAGATTTCTGGTTTAGTGAAAGAATAAGCACTGGACCGATAATGAGTGGTCGTATGAAACACTTACGCTGTCATGCCTGCTTTAGTTGGAGATGTGGCCATGAGGGCCCCTGTGCTTAGTCCGTGCTGTAGATTGGACTCATGCGAATGCGACCGTGTGAGCGTATCTCCAGTCGGCAATGAAATGTTCGACGCTGATGCACCCTCACAGAGTGTCGACGCTATGGTTCCGTTCAAACGCAGCGCTGCTGGTGGTGTGTGACTGCAAACTACTCTATTACCTCTTTATTAACAGTGCACATTTATGTATACCTCCGCATGTCTTACATACAAGCACCTAAATGTTATAGTCTCCAGCCCAATACTATCTCATTTCAAGAGCTTGCAAGAGACAAATCCGACTTCATGAGGCAGGACTCCATAATTTTAGAACTGGGAAGGAAACTGACAGAATGTGCAAACACCATATCATTTGTCTGAACAAAAGAAGTATCCTTGCACGCTTTAAAATAAACTAATTTTAGGAGCTTCTGAATAAAAAAGTCTTCCAATATTAGTCGCACCACATAGTTCGTTTTGAAAACGAAAGCATTACATCAAGCTCATTCTACACTTTTTTATATTTTTCGAACAAAAAAGTGCGAAGACATTTCAAGGAAGCTAGTTGCGAATCACGCGCATATCAGACCAGCCAGTTCCATTAGTTGCCATCAAACCGATATAATCAATGCAACGATGTGTTCACGTTTTCCTAAGACCCTATCGACTGCCAGCGGAAGTCCAATCGATCATGAGATGCGTGTGAATGTATCTTACTCGCACGCAAGTATATGCACTGACGAGACACTTTTGCAATGTGTTTTGCGAACAATAATTTGCCAAAAATGCGCACAATACTATATCAGAACATTTTTGTTAGATGATAGCCACGAAGCAAGCATCACCTGGTGAGTCTGCCATGGGCGCTCGTAGGGACACTGCCACTGACCGAGGGAGGTGCCGTTAACAGGATACCTGGACTAGGTGGAGGGGTGCAAATAGGCAAAGAGGACTGCGATACATTCGAGCCAACACCTGTAAACAACTTATATATGCATTGAAAATACAACAACAGCTAACCTCTGCAACACTGCTTTTCAGTACCAACATCGCTTCGATTACAACCCAACTAGAAAAGTTGAATGCAACGTCTTGCGTACGGCAAGCATTTGCCCTCTCAATCTTCAAAACTGCACCTCAACAACTCAGAAGCACTCCAAATTCATTTCATCTCTGAATAAAGTCGACCCTCTAAATACTCTAAAGCGGGTAAAAAAGGCCTAATGCGTGCTTTTTCACTGAACCTGGAGACTTCTATCAAGGGAGTCCTTGGTCTGTAGTCGATCCACCATGACAATCTGCATATTAATGCGGTATTCGATAATTAGACATATTGAAAAATTGGCCACCGAGTAGCGCATTGTGCTGACTAAATCTCATCCACAGGATGTTCGGAGATGTTCGCTACGCTCTTATCATTGTGGATCACCCGGTTTACTGTTGTAGGACGACTTCCAATCACTGATGACGAAAACAGGTTAAGGAAAAGAGAACATCCATGATAATGACGATCCATACATCCCATTCCGTAAGTACATGAATCCACATTGGCGACTCATAATTCCTCCCCTTTTCGAAAAAAGTGGACAAGAAATGAGAAATGGACCGACGTGCGAGGTGATTTCGGCGCTGTTCGTTCTTCAAACAACGGTGCGGCAACAAATTGTATGATTACAACCCATTCCCATTCCTTTCGGGGTTTATAGACCTCTGCTGCAAAAGCTTTCCTTTGGATGAGATATCTCTCTAGCCAGAGACGAATCCAAAGAGCCTCTGCAATCTGAGATAGCCCAACAAATCAAGTACGAGTAGGTAGAAATCAATGAGCACAAACTTTTGAACTCTTTCTTTGTGGTCAAAAAAGTGCTATAGGCTTTACGATTCACTAGCTGAAGCTATTGGAAGATGCAATTTTGTAGTCCCCCAAAGCGCAAAAAAAAGAATAAAACAATGACACGTGGAAAAGCATCATTGCCGAAATGCAAGAAACCTTCGTGGAACACAATCTATGGATCAGAAATTAGTGCATACAAGTTTTGATGAGAAAGGGCATAGAGATGCGGAAATGAAGAGTGCTCACCAGATCCAGAATCACTCGCACCCGAATCGACTGCACTTTCGGACGCGCTACGCCGATCAACAGAACCAGGTGTAAGACGAGTGAAGCTCATCCAAGCCAAGTCCTTGTCTAGGAATACCCGCATCGGCTCAATCCCGTCGGCTGAAAACGAGAATTTGTAACCTGTCTGCTTCAAACGAAGTTCGACCCATGACCTCTGCACGCCGGCAAAGATCTCGGATGCAGCATGATGGGTCTACAGCTCGATCTTTCCGCTTATGTTTGCATCAGCCTACAACGCAAAAGCACTTATAACGAGCAAATCCAATCTAATCACGCGACCTCATGCGTTAATCAATGGCGACGAACTGAGCTACGAAATGATGCAAGTGAATTCATTGACTTCAACGGAAGATATAAATGCGGGCAAAACCAAATCCACTGAGGTTGTAAGTCCTCTAAAGCTCTCTTTATACAGCATATAAGCTGCAAGCAAAAAAATATTGAAAAATAGGATAATAATGGCGTTTGAGATAAAATGCACTGAGCATACTTTGCTTCGTGCAAAATAAAAAAATTACAACTTAAAGTATATTCACTTAAGCTCGAAAACAACTATGGAAATTAATGAGATAAAAGTTCAAGTGAATAACGGCTTTCACCTTGCCACCGCAAAATGTAGCGTTTGAGACTATAGGAAGATTTGCGAAGTCGACGACGGCTTTCTGTCGTAAAGCCTAAGGTGTCGCACAAGTCCAGAATCTGCAAAAATACTGATGAAAGTGATCTTTGTGCAGCATAGGTGAGCAACGCCAAAAAGTGAGAACTAATACTGTGGAGAGAGGAAGAGAATACCGATGGCACTCTCTAAGCGCTAATGACGGCATTTTCAGAACCTAAAACTGCCGAAGAAGAAGTGCTCAGAACATAACTAAACTGTCGTGCTTATGCTAATGCTAATTTGACAGCACTGACGATCACCGACCACTGAAAACCTCAATCACTGAATCCCCTCCAGCATTTACTGACACAGTTTTGAGATTGGTAGGAGCGCTTTTTGTTTGGACTTTG
>JAARMF010000361.1:0-14208 GCA_022844705.1 Toxascaris leonina | reverse complement strand
TCACCTTGCCACCGCAAAATGTAGCGTTTGAGACTATAGGAAGATTTGCGAAGTCGACGACGGCTTTCTGTCGTAAAGCCTAAGGTGTCGCACAAGTCCAGAATCTGCAAAAATACTGATGAAAGTGATCTTTGTGCAGCATAGGTGAGCAACGCCAAAAAGTGAGAACTAATACTGTGGAGAGAGGAAGAGAATACCGATGGCACTCTCTAAGCGCTAATGACGGCATTTTCAGAACCTAAAACTGCCGAAGAAGAAGTGCTCAGAACATAACTAAACTGTCGTGCTTATGCTAATGCTAATTTGACAGCACTGACGATCACCGACCACTGAAAACCTCAATCACTGAATCCCCTCCAGCATTTACTGACACAGTTTTGAGATTGGTAGGAGCGCTTTTTGTTCGGACTTTGCAAAGGAAGACCATTTCATCATGCACCGTGCATTTGAACATGCAAATAGCTAGGTACTTCAGAAAAAAAATGAACGCTCGACCTGCTTGTCGTTGAGAGCAGCAAGGTCAGGTAATGTGTGCACGTGCTGCAGTATCCTGTGCAGCTCGGCCGGTTGCAAATTCACATAGCAGAACCAATCGGCCAGTGGCATGAACCTTGACCCTTTATTCATGGCATTCAGCACGTACACTCGCGCCACATGCCGAATAAGCTTCGCCTAAAATATTCAAGTAAAACGAAAGATCGCTGCGCCATTACTTGCTTCAGTGCTCATATTATTTCACTTATGCGGAATTGGTGGTCAGCCGAAATACTTCGCACATAAAGAAGAGGGAAGATGGGACGCAAAGGCAAAGAAGGCACCAAGGAGAGTGATTAGACCTTCATAAGGGGGTGATCACCGTGCTGTGCATAAAAATAACTCTGCAGCATTTTCCACCAAACATTAAAACTTTATGAGATCATTTCATCGATCAGACTTCAACACTTAATCTCTATTCTGTTGCTCATCATAAACAACCAATGTTCCTGCAAAAAGGAAACGTGTCAATGAAAGCTGATATATCGCTACTATGGAATGACATCATTTCAGTGCCAAAAAATTTAATTAGATTCGCATTTGTTTATTGACTTGGCGAGTGAGCGTTTTTATTGCACAAAGATTTGAAATTAGGAAAGCGCAGCAAAAAAGTAAGTCAGTGCAAGGAGATCTTAGCAAATTATAGCATCTAAGGACCGCAACAACGGACTTTACTTGAAGTGAAATCAGGCGGAAGGGAAGACGAAAGTGTTAGGAAATGGTTTCTCGGAATTGATCATATTCTTCCACATCCCTCATTAGTAATATTTCAGGAACAACACATAAATGAAGTCGACGTTGAAAAAACCTCTTGAGAAATGAGTATGAGTTCGGTGCCAGGATTTGAGCAAGACTGTCGATCGGCGATCAGCTTTTTGCCAATGATTTCAATGGCATGTAGATTCTGCTCGACGTCACACATCCATTCGCGCGCCCCCTGGAATGCTTCCGACTGCGGCATCGTTGTTCGTCGTGGCATCTGAATAGACAAATTTAAGCACAGCGCTCGCTTGCATGAACAATTGATACTCTAATGTCCACGTAGTTACAGCTGCAACTACATGAACCAATACAGCATCGACGGAGGTATTCATCCTGAATCCTTACAGCACAAGTTTTGCTTTTGCTGGTTTAACATACATATTGCTAGGCAGCTGCATTATCTAAGAAACATATCTGAGATAGACCGTCTGTAACTCAGCATTATAGTGTTGATAGCGGCATTAGTACAAGCTAATTTTTTGCCACGAAATTTCGACAAACCGGTTTTTAAGTGAAATATAAATCCCGCACNTGTTGATAGCGGCATTAGTACAAGCTAATTTTTTGCCACGAAATTTCGACAAACCGGTTTTTAAGTAAAATATAAATCCCGTGACTCCATCAAGACACGAATGAGCTTTCTGACCGAGTGCTGCAGGAAGTCACCAGGCTTACGCTGAGATTTATGTCCTATGGCTGTAAGTGGAAAACTCTGCAACGCCGTAAACCGACAAGACCAAAACAAGTCACAGATGAATGTAAAAATGGCTAACGGCATATATCATCAGTGGTGAAACAACAGCAGAAAGTTTCGAAGAGAAGAAACTCAACGCTGCTTTCAACCTTACAGTCAGTCTTCGACCCTGAAACCAGCGCCTGCTAAATGCGGCACTAGGGATGCCCTTTTTTGCATCTTCCACTTTCCCTAGTGGATGGCACTACGAACCCACTTTTGAGCAATCATATCTAGCAGCCCAAAAACAAAAAACTAGAGCGACCAACTCGACTTCGCAAACTGAAACGGACAAGCCATTGAATGCAACGCTTTTTACAGGCTAGAACTAAGTGTTGCCACTAAGCCGCGCACGTTTACCTAAGCCTCTTTTTAAGGACGTCGAAGAGGCTTCAAAGAATTGGAAAATACTGGCACAGTTAGAACAGCACAACAGCCATTCCAGGTTCCGAATCAGCTGTTCTATCTAACGCTTCACACTTTCTTCAATTAGTTATTTTTTTCGCGCAGTCTTTCGAAAATCATCAGACTTGTCTCCTACATATATTTGGCTGCCTAAAGTGCCAAAAATATACACCCACAATCTAACAACCTGATCCAACTTTGTAATTCAAGAGGAATTTTCAGTGAGAAGAGCTCCGGCAGAGGAAGAGGGGTATACTCATTGCGCCAATGAGGTGGAAAAGGCTACGAAATGTGGTGATGTATTAGAGTGACCTCTAAATGACCCCTCAATCCAACTGCAGCGAACATAGAAGAGAATGCACACCTGTGAATGTCGAGCAATAGAGTCGTCAACAAAATGCAGAAGTGGCGTTGAGGGAACAGTGTGAGCCGTGCCGCTGTTCATTGCTGAGCGTGACACCGACGACAACACAACTGAATATGAGACAGATTGCACGCGGCATGAGGCTTCACGACGAGGTTCTCAATAAATCCGCCTCTTCACATACGATGCGTGCTTGCTAGAGGCCCACCACCCTGCAACAGTGACCAAGCTTTTCTTCGGTGTTTAATCACCGCACAACACAGTGTAAGCAAGAGTTCCCATAAGCGAATAGTCTGCGACCTGTGAGATTTTTGTGTGAATGATACATTCAAGAGTCAAGCAGGAAATCGTTACTTTGATAAGAAAGAGATAGACATCAGCGATCGAAACAACTATCGTCTTAAACATAAGCTCAAGTTTACTAGTTCTCAATGACAGATCTTATATCAAGAGGTCTTTTACCAATCGTGTGTTTATTGGCCATTTGACGTCAGGAAATTGGAAAAATCACGTAGGAAATTGAAAACTGGGCCTTATTTATACCGGCAAAAAGGAAAATAGAGTGATATGGACTACATAAAAATTGAACGTTGCAACATAAAATGTNGGACGTTGCAACACAAAATGTAAGGCGTTGTTCTGATAAGAACAAATCGGCTTTTTTGGTCATACCTGCATCGGTACCAAATGAAATCATTTTCAGACCTCTGTTCGATGAAAAAGATGCAGATTCCTACACTGAGGTTTCTATCCTTGCGAGTGACGCAGCTACTGTCTCTCAAGACAAGACCAAGACCTCGCGGCGCCTTCTGGTGTTGGCCCACTCCAAATCACCTTCATTGCAGCTCGCTTGCTAATTTCGACACAAAATCCACCCGCCTAGGGGATAATGTTGTCAATTTTGAGCGCAATGGGTGCATTCTGCTAGTTATAATAAACTATGCTTCATTCATTGCTGTCCTGAATTTCTCCGTTCTACTTGGCGTGAGTTAGTGTCGTATTGACACGCGACCTTTTCTACCGACAGTACCAATGATATTAACGCCGCTATTAGCGAATATCCGCTTCCACAGTGCAGCAAGCACTGGCCAGAGGCTTCAGATTGTTTGTTAGAGTGGGGACTTGTTCCTAAATACAGCAGACGTTTTGCAAAAATAATGCTCAACAGTGAGATAGAGTCCTTTCGGACGAATCCCCAACGACCTGTTCCGAAAGGGAAAAGAGAATAAAAAGGAGTTAATATAAAGAAAATAGGACATCGAACATAGTGTTGTCATAAGAGGGCGAATTTATCTTTTGTGAACGGCATACAACTGGCTGAATCGTTTCCATCCACGCTACTGCCGTTGAATGGCTATTCACTTCGTTTCTCGTTTTACAAACATGTTGCTCCGTTTTTATGTTCATACTCACATATTACGAGAAAAAAGAATAAATAAGTGAAGTTGAAAGTCGTCCCGCCCACCTCATATTTCCATACTCTCATTACACTTAGATGTCTTAGCGCTGGCATTTCAAACAACATCTCGATGCAGTTATTCCCGATCTCGTTGCATCACACAGAGATCGCAGAAATAACTCGAGGGAATTTCCAAATGAAAAGCTCGCACCTTAGCGGAACTTTTACACTGAATGCCCTTCCGTATAAAGAAGTCGATACCACCTATGTCTATCGGAAATACACTGAAAATTGTCTTCTAATATGTGAGTATGAAGTTTCCAGTTCTAACACTGAATGCATGCCAACGACAGGAAACGTGAGCAGCGCGATTCTGCATATGCACAAGAAGACATCACATAAAGCTGATATCATTTGACTGTCGGCAAGAAAAAATGTGACACGGAGATTTGATAGTACGTACGAAGACAGTCTCTCGAAATTCGAGCTGTCGCACACTGTGCCCAACAACAATCCCACCCAAATAGAAGACCCACCTAGCAGTGCTATCCGCTATATACAAGATTAAGCTTCTAAACCTAGCACAAACCTCCGAACATCAAACATCCCAAAANCCAAATCCACAACGTCTTAGAGCACTCTTCGACGCAACCCGCTAACAACCATCGACGTCATCGCGTTTTGCGTTCCACTTAGCGGAATGTGGCGACCGAACCGCACGCGTTGTTGCAGTGACGGCAGCAGAGGAGGTGATGCGTGCGTATGCGAACGAACGAGAGGAGCCCTGTGATTGGAAGAATGCCAGCAAGTCTCGACGTACAGCACTTCTACGATGGACTATTCGAAAATGATGTAGACCGAAAAAATACAGTAACTGTGGAAGGTGCAAATTCGGGAGATACAGTAATCAAAGTTGGGGAATGTTTGCTTTTACGGTACTGGTTAGTACGGTAAGTTTAAACGTTGAGATTTGCGGCATCAGCTAGTGGAAGTAAATCGACTCTGCAGTTAACATGGAATTTGGCTCCTTTCGTGGCAACTTCTTGCAGAGTTGTGTTCACTGCAAATTTTCTGCAAAACAATAGTAATGTCTTTCATCGAATCCTCACCCTACTCTAGCTCTATTTGTTTATTGTGTCCCAACGTCTCGAAGTGACAGCACAAGCGCCTAGAACGTTCGCAGTGCCGCAATTAAGGAGAATGGAGTTTGAATGCGTCAGAGCGCCGATCGCAACGATTCAGCCGCGGCCTACGAGCTGGGGAAGTGGGTTCAGCGACGATACCGGCGGGATGCAGATTTCAGACTCGTACATGCGGGATTGGAGACTATGCAGAACAGCTGAAAATGTCGACTACGCGGGGATGCGACCTGAAATGATTCTGAAAGCGGATCACTGGAAAAGCCGAACGCACTTTTGTAACAAAATATCAGATCAAAACTGAGCCTGCGATATTCTAGCAATTCCAGGTTGAAGATTTTTAGTTCAGCAGCTCAACTAGGCTGATATGAACGACAGTAAATTTTACGAAAAGCAATGCACGCGAAGCGTTTCTGTAGATTCCCTGGCAATATGATATCAGTAACCACAATAGGTCGGTGGTGAAGGCATTTCGCTAATGCTCAATATATCTGCGCTATAAAGCGCAGAGAATACAGTTTACTATTCTTGATGATTTTTAATAACAGTGGAGCACTGCAAACTCCAGTGGAGCTTGGAGTCGATTATAACAGCAAGGTCATGAACACCATCTGTAACGGAAAGAATATCACGTCGCTACCTAGGAAAATATTCATGCTGGAAGTTGATACGAAGCACATAACATTTTTTATGAGAAACGTTCAGCTACCATAATTTTGACGAATGCTTCAAGATCACTTCGCAGAACATGGAGATTACAGATGTGGTCATGCAATGGATGGTAAATTTTGAGATCGCAGCAAAGGACTTAGTACAGCTCGAAATATTATCGGAAACACCACTAATGTATGTGAGGAACGNGGAGATTACAGATGTGGTCATGCAATGGATGGTAAATTTTGAGATCGCAGCAAAGGACTTAGTACAGCTCGAAATATTATCGGAAACACCACTAATCTATGTGAGGAACGAAATTGCACCCAAGACATTCCTTTGTGGCACGTCGTTGGAGACTGGGTGTGAAGATGACTCGGTATCTCCAGCTCTCACCTGCTAACTTCGTCCACATAAGAATGCTCTGCCCCACTTCAAAAATGAGCCGACGATTTTCCCAATTTCAAGAAAGCTTTTCGTGACTGACGATATCAAAAGCTTTCGCATAATCAGTGTACACAGTTTCGTTGTGAACTCACATGTTCAGCGAAGACACCCCATCGCCTAAACATAAAATAAGTTGCGACATCGTTGATCGACCAAGAATGGAGCCGAACTTAGCAGGGTTAAGAAGGTTGTTTTGCATGATGTAAAATGATCGTTTAATGCATCTCCGAAGAAAATTTCGAAAATCTCACAAATGAATGAGGTCGGCCTAATCGCCCAATACCTTTTCTATTGAAATGGCGTGAAGTGTTACTGAGTTTGCCTTGTTGTTAGGCAATCGCCTTGAGAATTGAGCAGCGCTTGAATCAACAAAAGCCGGATCCTTATTGCAACATACAGGAAAATCCAGTAGCACACTGTTGCTTTCCATAAAAACAAGTGAGAAATAATCTACAAGCACACTGCACTGCAGCTGGCTATCGGTGACCAGCGAGGTATCATAAATATTTTTATGCCCGTACTGCATGACGCGTCCTCAATTCCCCCTAAATGTATTTGTAAAATCACATGAAACAAGCCAATCACGGCTTCTAGCAAGTTTCACGCATTAGGTTCGGTGTGCTCTGAACATTGGTAAAAGGCATCTAATCAACCCGACTTATGATGTTCAATAAGCCAGGAGTAATTTTTGGGGGGTTAAACGTTGATGTGGTGGCAGTGGCCTGGATCAGGGGTTTTTTAAATGAACAAACATCTATGTCATTATGCGCAGAGGTTAAAAAGCGGCTGAATATTTTCTCAACCTTGGATGAGCCTTCGAGATATTCACTCCAAATATGCTGATTTAGCATAGCGTCAACCTTTCCCCACCTGCACCATGAAACATCACCCCTCATATAGCCTTCCTTTTCAAATCAGATGCTTCAAAGTGCACCAGTTGAAGAGTCTTCTGATGTGGGAACACTGTGAATAGACGATTGTTTGTGGAAGCAAGATCAGGAGCTTTATCTTCATTAGTGCGATATTGAATGAGATTTTAAAAAATCGGCACTTCAGCGAAAAGTTTACCAGTAATAAAGTTTATGTAAGAAGGCTCTTTACAGCCCAAAAACTAAAAGATTTCGACGCTCAATATCTTGCTAATCAATCTTGCTGAATGGCCTTTTTGGAGGCTCTCACTAAGTTATATATCCAAATTTGTGCAGCTGTGGTGAGTATGAGGGGATGGCTGTGATGATACGACCAAACAGAGGGTTGCAAAGGACTGTTCAAGACAAACCGAATCATCTCTGTCATAGCGACGCACTACACACTTTCGTTCTCGTCGCATGCCTTTCTTATTGCATTGCTGTCAGTTGCGGTCAGTCGACATAACGGTTAGCATCTCAAAACAAAGCTTTTCACGCAGATATAAAGCAAATGACTCAAACTTCCCTTTCGTTCTATGCATGCGATGTGGAAGTTTTTCAGCTGAAATCAGGCACTCTAAAGGACACAAATATGCAGTGGGGATTGATGGCGCGTGGAATATAACTGGGAGCACAGGCTTGAAGAAGTACCATCAGTACGCCTCGGAGCATTGAAAATCACCCTCATCATGCCATATGCCTGCACCGGGGTGCGACTGCCTCGCAACGCACTGTGTGGGCAAATGTGCCGAAAATTAAAGGTTGCAGATTCTCACCAAAACGTGCAGACGAATTCAAGTAAGAGTTTGTCTATACCCTTTCTCCACGTGAAGATGGAAGCATGCGGTGAGATTGACCTTATAAAGACGTACATATATATAATGACAATAAATAATCTGTGGATTGAGCTTCCTCTCCTTTGTATCTGAATTTTTGGGTCCACGTCTTTTTACTCTTCCTTGTTCAATGTTACTGTTATAAAATGCCAGCAAAAACTTTATTGCTAAAAGCTCTTTTCGGAGAAGAAATAAGACTGCAGCAAACAATAAATTGTATGGCCTGAAGTAATTAGATTATAAGTGCTGCATCCATATAATTGTCTTTCCAAATTTATCTGTAAATGCTTTGTCTTCCTCTTTCCACTTATGAACGCTTTTTTTGTCTGATCATATCTAATACGGAAAGATCTGCACACTTGCTCATCTTCCGGAGGAAGGCTTCACTACTCTGACAGCCTTGCAGTAGAGGCAGAGTGATCTAATTCGAATATTTCAGCTTCAGTAAAAATGTTTATTTTTGCATAGATATTTGTTACTGCATATATCCTACCCTTTAAACGATGGATTGTTAGTTCCGAGGGATGTAGTGATATTCCAAAAAACTTTTCATTTTATCAAAATATATGCTTGCATTCACCACGCTGCCTCTCTACACGATATTTATTATGGAATTCCGTCGGTATGAAGCTGAGTGGGGCAGAAATCTCCATCTTTTAGGCTTCAAATAAAGAATTGCCATCGAACGACACCTATAGCAGAATGGTTTATCGTTTGTTTGTTATACGTAGTGCGTCACTTCATTCCACTCCAGGATACCGTCCTCATGGAGGAGCCAATAGTGTCATAGTTTAAGTGATGTTAAGTGAATTCCTGCTGAAAGATTGAGAAAGACGGCTGGTTGCTGTTCTAACCATAACTCACCAAGCCGTCTTGCAAGTCGACCGATGTGTGATCGTGGGCATCAGTATAATCTGTCGCTTATGGAGTTAATAGTAGATCAATTTTTCATACAGTTGAGTCTGTCATTGATGAAAATTACTGTAACTGTCTATGTAATGCCCCGATCAACAATTCTATCACAGTGAGCAAATCACAGTGGCGAGGATTGACCCCAATGCGACAAATGGGGATGCCGATGCGGATGCAGCATGGAAAGAGAGGAGGGATGGGGAGAGGTGGATGCATCAGAAGATATGCAACATTACTGGAATTGATAATACTTGAACAGACACAAATTTTATTTCGTCCATTCCCACTAAATTCCATTATATCACCATAATGTTGTAAATAGATTTGGTAATTTCAATTTTCAAGCATCAAAGTTCTTTAAAGAGAGACGAACAATGCAAAAGATGCGAAGATACATATCTGTGGTCATTCGCATTCTCAGGCAAAAAGGCGGTGCTGCAGGATGCAGTGTCACACAGTATATGGTCCAATCAACAACAAAACCCGCTAGTTCACATCCTTCCTTGTCGCATACCGTAACGTTGGGCTTGTATATACAGGGCCATTGCATAAAATGGGAGACGTCGATAACCGAGGGTCATTCTAATGTTTGCATGACTCCCGTCCTCCAACGGGGGCGACGTTCGTCCGCTGCGTTGTCGTTTTAAAATCGGATATCTTCCCGTGCATGCACTTATGAAAGCATCAATCAGTCTCATTTACACTGTGTAGTTCGAGCGGGGATCCATACATTTGTAGTATGGCCACTTATTTATTCCACAGTAAAAGACAAAAAGCAAAACAAAAAGAAAAAGGGAATATGAATATATAAGAAGATCACGGAAGAGTGATAAGACCTGAAATAATGTGAGAAAAGGCTGAGATTCTGAGAGAAAAAGACGTGGAAATTTTGAAAAAAAAATGACGAGAACGTGATAGGAAATGAAAGTGAACAATACGACTGAAAGGACTAAAGAGTATGCAATAAAATTTATTCAAAGACATCAGAAGTGATCATATTTCCTCTTTTTTCCATTGATACAAACGATCGAATTAGGTGCTCACCACTATGATGCGATTTATAACTGCGATAGCAGAGAAGCAGGTTGCCTTTATTGAATATACTCTTGCGATCAACGTCTTTGCAGTTCAATGCTGGAAAGTGCACATGGCATTTACATTATTTTTTCTACAGAGCTTCTTAAAATTTGATTTAAAAGCATTTTTACTAAGTATATGGGCTCAGCGGGTTCTGGCCGCTTGGACGGTTGCTGAGCGATCGTGTTTCCCTTCGCTCAGCTCGATGCGACGAAGGATCGGGGAAAGGCCCTCAGATATGACGGTTACCTGCGAATATGTCGAATAAGCAGGCGCGAACCAACCGACGGCGAGATTCATCAGGGTGTGAGTGGGGTTTGGCGGTGGCGCGCCAACACTTGAAAATGGTCACATACCCAATGACGGCTTCGTATCACGGCGAAGACGATCCGCCAAAAAGATCGCAGCCCCTGCTACCTTGTACGTACTTCGTGGAAGAAGAAGGGCCAGGAGAATGGAACTCCGTACACACAACCGAAACCGAAACCTATGTCGTCAGCAGCCTGGCGGCCAGGTGATGTACTACTGGCCACAGCAATATGGAAAGCAAGAGCGCGGCAGAGCGGCAACAAGATGGGAAGATCCGTTGCGACGTCTACATGGCGTTGCTTGGATGCGGCGAGCTCGGGGTCACGAAGGATGGGGGATTGCCAGCTGCATCGATGAAGAGAACGGCGAGATCGATGAAATCACAGCTGTTCAACGTATTCAAGTTATGCGCTCAGCAACTGAAACATTTTTCAGCCCAAAACTCTTAGTGAGCAAGAGGTTGCACGATATCTCCCGTGAGCTGGTAGTTTTACTTTATGTGTTTAGCGGTATCGAAACAAATATTGGTATTTTTGACGTAATTATGAATTGCTGATCTATATTCGTACTGCTGCTTCCCTCCTCATCAAAGCACCGAGAAATTAGTCGAAACTTTCCGAAATTGAAAATTATTTCTCAGTTACCCTAAAATAACGAACCGGAGATATTACCAACACTTTTCCTATTGTCGCTAAGACCCAACTGATAGTTGGGTGAGCCAATTTCATTTGCAATAAAGCTGACTCGAAAAGCTTTTCTATTACCCAATGTCCTTCTCATTATCTGCAGTCTCAAACGACGGAAAGCGTGTACAAGGAAGTAGCACCTTTCCTTTAATAGTAAGGCAAAGGTGTCCAGGTATTCTTGTTCACAAACTTTTAGTGGTCTTTCATAAATATTGCAACCCAAAAATGCAACAGATTGAGCAACAGAGCACACAGAGTTGCATTTTAAGCGAATTGCATCAACTCTTTCATGTTGTTCTTCATACGTAAAATATTCATAACGCGAAATGTGCTTCGATATAGCAAAGCAGAACAATTCTCCGAAAAGGATCTTATAGAATGCTTAGGAGAGTGTGCCTCTCCCTTTTACTGAAAAATCACAAAATTATTTTATAAGTTCTTCCACTATTCAAGCTTCCAAAGGGTGTAATAGTATGTGCTGTATCACATAGTCAACAATATGCCGCGCTTGGTCTTATCGCTGTGCATAGAGATGCACAATGTGCTCATTAGTTTGCTACGTCATTGTCTTTCGCTTTTGCTATGCTGTTCTCTGTTCTGGGATTTCTACGTTCCTTTGCCTCAATGTTCTGGAATAAAATTAAGCCAATCCTGCTCTTGGTGGACAGAAAGAATTTAAAGAGGAAAAATTAACTAAACCACAGGCACCTCATTCTCTACTCTCTCAGGTCCTCGTATCTCATTCCACGCTTCTTTGTCAAACTGTGATAGGGCAGGCAGGCGGAGGGGAGGGCGAGGAAAGAAGGCGAGGCAAGTAGAGGTGAATAATCGAACGGCTGTTCAGGAATGTTAAGCATTCAGAGTTGCTTTACCTTCAAAAGAAATACTTCTCTTCCAGACTTGTTCGCATTATTTAATATTTGCCAAAAAAATACCGATAGTGAACCAGATAAATAACTCAGTACTGGCATCAAGTCATTCACAGAACCTCAATAGTGTAATAAAATCACCTACTCATTCCCTCTTATGAGGAACTGCGATTTCCGCCACATCCTCCTTTGCACATCGATTGACTGCTTCAGGATCCTCGTTTCACCTGTCGGAAAAAAGAATAAAAGCACTTAACGAGATATTGTTTGAAGCTTGANCGTTTCACCTGTCGGAAAAAAGAATAAAAGCACTTAACGAGATATTGTGTGAAGTTTGTATATGACAGATCACTTCCGCATATATGAACGATTACAGCCATAGCATGTTTTCATTCACAAATAGAGTCTCTTATATACGGAGCACTTCAAAGTAGATGTTGATGACCAGATGCGTCTTCCAGTTCCACGAAATTGCTGAATTTCTTATGCCTCAGTTGGCATCGTTCTTTAAGTGAACCTATTATTCGCTGAGACTCATCGTCGGGCACTCGGTTACCTCAAAGTGGAATATGTAATAAATTTGCCAACGAAACATCGTTTTAGAAATAATTGGCAAAACCGGATTTGAAATTAAGGCACAAAGCGAATCAGTTGCAGCATCCTACACGTGGATAATACATTGGAATTTTGTGATTAGCGAAGGATAGTTAAAGTCATTCATGCGAAGCACTCAGAAAGCATGGAAGAGTAGCGAAACAAGTTTGCGACAAGTTTGCTCGTTCAATCAAAATTCTTCCTGGTCGTCTTCGCTTCTAAATGCTTGGCATCTACTTATTTAATTTCTCTTCCAAAAATCATCTCTAGAAGCAGCAACTATAACTGAATGCGAGGTTTCGTTTATAGCAATTTGCTGGGAATATGCGACTTTTTCAGATGTCCATTCCATTCCTATGAATCTTTCTTCGCTTCTGTCAGATTTTCATCACTCAAAAGTAAAATGAAAGCTGGATGCACAAGATTCTATATTTTTAAGCAAAGCTAAAGAAGAAACAAAAAAGACTCCACTAACTTAGCTGTTTAGTTTAACAAGCACTTTTAGCAGTGCATTATGTTACATATCTTCCTACCGTCCAGATCGAGGAGGGGTCTTCTAAACGAGCAGAAATTGAAGAGGAGAGGCTATAAAAAATATGCGGTTAGAAGTACCCACAAAAAATTTTTGCTTATGTGCTGAGCATTTTAGGTAATCAACTTTGTGCATTCCAAGCCTTTCTCCCCCTCCCGCTTCGTCATCCCCTCTTTTGCTGCAAGGCTTAATTATCGAAGTATGATCATTTGAAGGTGTTTCCCTCAGGAAAAGATTGGCAATGGATATGCTTCTTGTCGCTGCAATATCGTCGTTTAGACCTATGAGCACTAATTCGGATACCGACATAATCGATGCGAATGCTACTGAAAACGATGAATGTATATTGTCAAGCGTGCACATGCTCGTCCACACAAAAGGTGACGCTGACCCAGCCGGCCGTGGTGCAATTATTTCCTGAAGGTTATTGCCAAGTGACAGCACGACACTCCTACTTCTCCGAGTTGACCGGACTACCGGATTTGCTCACCGTCTATAATTTGAGGGCGGAGCGCCCAGTGAAACTCATCTCCACACATCGTTGCGACTGCCAAACTCCAGCAGTGCAATTTTTTGTGCGCTTTTCGAAACTTTTGATAGCGTCATGAGGATGCCGGGTGCGTCCGTATATTTTTGAGGTATTTTCCTTTGTGTGTCTGTTTGTCTGTTTGTTTTGAATTTCAGATCACAGAAGCCGTAATGAAATTTTGTGGGTGTTTTTTTCTAAATTCTTCACGAATTGTCGTAGCTTGTGTATGAGTTAGCAAGTAAAGATGTCAAGAAATTTGCATATCAATCTTATTTCAGAATCGATTGAATCGAAACCGCAAACGACTTTTGCTCGAAAATTCTAAAAATGAGCTGCTTTCGTAAAAAGTGCATTCTTGGAAATTTTCTATTGTTTTCACGCGTAATATTTACGTAACCAATGAGAGGTGTTTGGCTGCAATGCAGAAGAGTCCGTTATTTTGAGTTTTGCCAGCCTTCTTGCCAGACTTTCCCATCTGCTCGTTGTTATTATGAACGAGCTAATTGCATTGTTCTCAAG
>JAARMF010000360.1:70210-98142 GCA_022844705.1 Toxascaris leonina | reverse complement strand
CGTTCATAACGATCGCTGGTAATAATAATCCAAACAAGTTGATCAATGCACTATTTCCTTCTTTTGCAAGAGCGGAACTGACTTCAGAAAACGGCCTATCGGAGAATATGATAACCGTATCCATTCGCAACGAAAGAGTTTCAAGATAAAAACTATTCAAATCGATGACTGCTCGCATGTGCTAAAATCCGCAAGCAATATCTTAAGATATCTCAATCTTAATTTCGATGCATCCTTTTACGATCATTTCGACAATTTTCTGGATAATAAAACAATTAAATTCCAATTAAAATGAGTGTAAACAATGGGATTCTGTCGCAATGATATGCGACTAGGTAAAGTGATGCCAGGTTAACGTCTTTACTGGATAGGAAAATTTGCTTGCATGATGAGCAGTCAGTGAGCGTTTGGTGGATGAAGTATCGGAAACAACCGGAAGGAACGCAGAAACACAGATGAACATCGACAATTATCACAATACACTTCAGTGTTCTTATATTGAAGTGAAAAAGCGGTCTTGGAAGGGCAAAGTACTGAAAATGNCGCCGTAGAACAGAGCCTACTGTTGAGGAACATGACTGACTTATCAAAAGGAGGAGGAAGCACTGTCAATTTTTATGCGATCAGTGAATTTACACTTATAAGGCATACAGTGGAAGGATATATATATATATATATATATATATATATAACGGAGACGGATTGTTTTTATTAAAGGTGGTGCGTGCACAACAGCGAACAGAGAATGATAAAACTCTCAACTGTGTATAACGTATAAGAATTTGGAAGTTAGAAAAGGTGAAAAACGAGAAGCTTCCCCCGGAATATTACTAAAGTTCNTATTACAAAAGTTCAGCAAGTGCGAATTATGCGAAATTTTGAAGTCATATTTCCGATTTGTTCGCAACTATATTTAATTAGCTTTCTTTACTCTACTCTACCCATATTTTATAAGTACATGAGTGTTCAACGAATCGACTATGTCTCCACCCTGCATAATTCGGTTGTTGCTCTATGAAAGCGTACACTGATAACAGCTAACGAACATATTGCATTAGGCTATAGTTTCGTCAATTTGAACTAGCAAGGTTTTCCCTCAAAGTGAAAATTTATATCGGAAACTGGCGCGCTTCAAAGACCTCATAGTTTTGGCGATGAAGCAAAGCTGAAAAACGTGTCGGAAAGTTTCGTTATCGATAATCAAAGATTACTGTGAAATCTTCACTACCCGTCTAATGCCACATACCTGTCATCAGATGCGTGGCCGCCACAAATAAGACGCATTTCACAGGAAATAAAAGTGCTGATGCGCTCTGCAAGGATGACAACGTCAACAACCAAACAGGCCAACCGCTATTCCACTGCACGCATATTCCCTATGAAAACCCCAGCAGTGCGATGTCCTCTTTCAAAACCCCCCGCATACCGCTCTTAAAATAGCCGGCGCTCTCGCTGATTCTCTCCCCATCGGATGGTTGCTCATTCTCTCGTGCTTCCATCTAACCTTAAAGGTGTCTGTCCTATGCTCTGTCTCTCTGCTCACTTTCCTGACACGCTTCTCAACCGTATCGTAAGCAAACATTTCCAGGAAGCGAGCAACACTCGCACTGGACGCCATAAAACTGACTAAATTCAAGCCAAATGATGGACATTTGTAAGCACTAAGTAACCAGTGTCCAACAAACCCAGCACTACGAGAAAGTATCAGACAAACATGAGTGCAGGCATTGCTGACTTCAACAGAATTAAACGAATACTGTACTAATTTGTTGTTTCAACAAGTTCGATGTCATTTGATGAATATATTGGAATCAAGTCCAAAACTTTGACGGAAATGCAATCGATTTCAAGATAGAATGAATGTTTGCAAAGTGATATATCATCCAAATGAGTCTACAATCCACTTGATTTCTTCGTTTATTGTTAACAACGGTGTACTAATGCTTACCGTCGTTTCCTCCTGAAAACAACACGACCCCTAATAAGCCGATGGTTCGAGTTGTGTGGATGACAGCCGGGAGTGCTGAGCCCTATTTCAGCGTCATTCACCGACGATGCGGTCGAGTTGTCACCCATGTCGAAATTATAGGTGAACTTCATCTGGCACGTACTTCAACGCTTCATGGCCGTTTATTCAGCAGCTAAGCCGGAAGTAGTGTTCGTTATTCACGAAAAAAACAACATAGTTCAAATTTTCCGCTTTCCAAATGAAAAACATCCAAGTGGAAACCCAACGAAATCTGCTACTTTCGGCGAAACGAGAATAACAGCAAAACATAACAACCTCATATGCATATGGAATAAACAAATGTTAATCTAGAAGGAACTAAACAAGTGCACATAGTGTTAGACAGCTGCATTATAAGAAAACATTCAAAAAACTTCTACTGTTATTATTAATGCCCAGGGGACGAGGGAACAGAACGATCCTGAAGCGTCAAGTTATATGTATAACTTGGGGAACTCTTCCAAGAGCGTATTAATAAAAAAGTCAGCAGAATAATATCCTCTTCAAGGAGCGGGTTTTGAGGGACTGGATGAGAGTGAGGTGTTCTTTTAAAAAGATCTCATTAGTCAGCAAATCCTGCAATGCAATTCCGAAATCATTAGTTATCTCTTGATTTGCATGGTTCATATCCCAACGATGGAAAATACACAGCTCAATGCTGCAGACTTAAACGGTTCCAAGTTACTGGGGTCATTGAAATTTGAAGAAAGGAGGGACAATTGCGCTGATCTCTTCTCGGATTTAAAAAAATTAAAAAGTTCACGAACGTAGCCTTTAAAGTTGTTTGAAGCATGTGCAGAAGGAAAAAAAAATGGTGTTGGAGGAGCAGATTCTATAAAAAAAACTCAGAAAGGTACGCGAAGCTATAGATAATAAAGTAATTTTTGGGGAATTCCATCGAACCTCTTCCATCACTTCAGACTGTTTGAGATGCTCATGATAAAAATCACTTTCTTTGCATGTTTCGTCGATCCATGCTCCCAAACATTAAAAGATTTTCGTAAGATCAACGTTCGAATACTTATTAAAGCTCTTTCAAACATGTTTGCTAAGAAATCGCAAAAAGGCCTTTCTCCTCAAATTTATTTTATGGACAAAACCATTTTATTATGGTCAAACAAATAAGAAAAACAAATTCTCATTGTTATTATTGTCATTCGTATCAACGAACTTCTGTATGAAAGTCTTAACGAGAAGATCATGTCAAGAATTTATGTATATGAGTGATTCATTAGTTCGAATAAGGATCAAAATCGCTTACAAAATTTCGATGACCCAATTTGGCGACCCCAAATAATTTTACACACGCAAGAAATTGATGTAGGTCAAAAATGACGCTGACTCGAACAACATGATACTTGAACCGTTGAGTGCCCACTGGGATGCACCAACAACCGCTATACCTGTGATCATGAAAGTTTGTTCCCATACTTTGTGAAATAAGAGATATGGCTGCGAAAAGAGCATAGGTCAACCAATTTTGAAAATTAAGGTAGTGCTCGTGGAACATCGGGGAGAACGATGTCGCAGAGTGCTATAATGTGCAGGGTGCAAGCGGCCGAAAAAACTGCTGAAAGCTAGCGTCTTCATTACTGAGTGGCGACAAATGGCAACCAATTATAAGGATTTCCTATAATCTTCCTAGATATTCAAATTACATGAAATATAGGCAATTTAAACGGCAATTACCCATTTCTTAATAGAACAACCTTCTCTTAGGCCCCCTTTTCCATCCTCCCCTAACCAAGTTCTTCTGCGCGAGCTCATAATCTTCCTAGCCAATCAAAGATTGTTTAGAGCATCTAACAATCTTAGTTTCACATATGAACACACGGAAAAGCGCAATAAAGCATAACCTTCCTATGCAAAATACTGCAGTGAAAGCAATGATAGCCAAGCGTTGCTTGGCGACATTCTTATCTTTTCTCTACGGAAGCGCACAACAAAGCCATTGAGCATTAACCTCACCCAATTTGGGGCATATCTCAGCGGTGCATTGATAATAATGCACAACGCTTCTCCTAATCGCTATTTTAGCGGTGCTTGCAGAAGTCTGGTGTGTTGCTTCTAATAGGCTCGAGTTACTGCGAAACTTGACTTTGAAGACACGGACCGAGCAAATTGAAGTAGAAATTCTGAGAAAGAAAACTGACTTAAATAAATAATTGCAGAACTCCGGAGGTAAAATTTGTTCAAGTCAGAAATAATTGGAAACGACGAACTTTTTGAACGCTGCCCAGCGATTACTGAAGACTCGAACATCAAAGGAGATTTCTAAATGCTGCTGTTGTTTCACTACATCAGATTTGCTCATTGAGGAGAGTGATAAAGGATTTTGTGCGTAGTGATTTCGGTGTCGTTGCGTTCGGAAATTCACTTTACAATAAATGATAGAAGAAATTGTTGAATTCAACTAAACATCTTCGGAATCCGTCCAAAACTAAGCAGCGTTCACGAAAACAACTTCGTCTTTTCAGAAGGACAAACATGAAAGTATTTTGTGGCGTCATGGAGGGTTTTGTTACCATAATCGCAATGCTTCGACCCATCCCTCACATTTTTCCTCCTCGTTCTGATAAAGCGTGAAACAGTCCAATATACACCTTTCAAATCCTAGGATTCTAAAGTGAGGATCACGTGTGCGACATAGTAATNTAATATGCGAAAGTTTCCCCAGCAATATATATATATATATATATATATATATATATATATATATATATATATATACATATATATATATATATATGTCTATGCATATTAAATAAGCATAATGCTGAGAACAGATCGAATGAAATAGTTTAAAAATTTGCAAAATGTTTGAAGAATACATCGCAGAACTGTTGTTGAAATAAAGGTGAAATTTCCTCAACACGGCACAGTATAAAAGAACTGCAGAGAGCAAAACCAAATAAAGCAATAACGCAAATCACTGATGCAAGCAGAATGCGATATAATACTGCAAGAGGCCGAAACATCTCACTGAATATCATTACAAGGTACGGAATGTTTGTATATGCGACGACGCTGAAAGGCGACGGGTTTGTGGTGCTTCTGTCTCATCAAGCGCAACCCACTTGTGACGAACCACCACCCGTCGAATGCCGAAGGCCAACCGTGAAGATAAATAAACCTTCGCATCTGCGATAAATCCGCGCATATAAACGCTCTTTGTCGTCGTAATAGGGTGGCCGCATTTTAAGATTCGGCGCAGAGCGCATAAGCACAACGCAACTTATAGAAAGTGTTGCATTTTGCTGAGTACAAAATGGAACTTGTTTGGATGACAATCAAGGGACAGGAATATTGCTTCTTAGAGAGCAGCATATCAATTTCTTCACTAAATATCACGCTGCATCTGTGGCATAATTTAAATAAGCATAGCTATTGCTACCACAACCGGAAATTGCTTTTCGAAATGGTTTGAGTACAATTTTCGACGCTAATTTTCCGCGTGGAGGATTCGAAACGGTGTGTAAGGAGGCACGAGTTAAGATGTCTGACTGGAATGAGGCGATGCATGCAAGTTTCAGAACAGAGGTTGCATCTTGAGGAGTGCAAATCAACGCAACGATAGCATAAAGGAGCGTTTTGTTTTCCTTTTGCGAATGCGTTGGACATTGTTTTCATGCTGATCGGTATATAAGGACGTGTGATTTTCAATGTGCACCGCAGAAAAGAATTGATTTGCCTTTCATCTCTCATGTTCCGTTTATTACTGATATATTTTGGCTTGAAAGTTCTACACCATTCCTTAGGGCTATTAGGTTCGTCAGGTGGAAGATTTCCTTAGACAATAAGATGAATCTCCACTAGACTTATGCGTTTCGCATCCTCTTAAATATCTCTAACTTCTATCTCATCGTTATACTTCCTTCGCATTCGTAATGCTGACAATTTCCTGTATATAACGTTGAAACCACTAAAAAAGCACTACTGAGGCATTCAAAACTTCTCTTCTCATCGACAACTTCTCCACCATCGAATACGGTGTTCTGTGAGGAAGCTCAAAGGAAGTTGTATCAGAACGAACAAAAGCAGCTAAAAAATATGCACTCTAGAGGAATTATGAGTTGTTGCATACATATTCAGATGCAATTCGAAGCTTCCCTGCATAAGTCAAACTGTCGATGTAAAGACCTATCGATGCGTTTGCTTTTCGATGTTCAAGCATCATCTCATCAAACTCAGCTTTATAACATTTATATGGAAAGACCAGAAACTTCGTCTACTGCACTCATTATTGGATATTATACCATCAATCACAGTGATAGAATAAGAAATAATATTACAGCATTCTACTGACAATTCTCAGATAGTATAATTTGTGGCGATTCACCAACTTTTTATATACCTTCAAAAGTAGGAAGGTAGTTAATGTGCTCAGGCTATTTGGTTGCGTATGGAAAACAATCGTGAGGAAAACGGAGGCACGAAAATCCGTTGGGAAATCGATTTTAACACACTGACTGATAAACGGCTTTCTGAGGAATCGGGACGGATCGGATTGCCAATGGGACGGACTTCATCGGCTACACCGATAAAGATACTTGTGCAAGCAACTTCAGAAAAAAACGACAACAATTTCCTTTAAACAGCAGCCGATCAGGAATCAGGATACGATGAAGTGGAGTTGATCGCTTGCGGCACAATTTTATGCTTCCCTCTGCACTGCTAAATGTTCATCCTTCCACTTGCATAAACAAAAATCCACACACCCAACATGAAAGTCAACAGAGAAACGAAGTAAACAAATTCAAATATCAGCATCAACTGGAAATCGAATGGAAGCAGAGGTGGTCGATAAGCGCAGCAGATGTTGGACATGAGGCAACCGGCTGTGGGAGAAGGCTCGGACAAGTGCAGTCATTTGCATTTCAGAGCGCAATAGACCGGTAGCAGATGAACGCAAATGATATGGGAAGAGTGCTACAAACGACGACGCCAATTTGAATTTGAATGCTATTTTCACTTGGCGGCATTCACATTTCCTTTTGTTTGCGAATAAAGCCGTTCACCGCACACTTATTAAGAATTCGCCGTCATTGCTTCTAGTAAGTGCAAGATCTAGTGGGATTGGAGTGCGGGGAGGTGGAAGTGATGTGATATGATAGGGACA
This sequence comes from Toxascaris leonina, assembly GCA_022844705.1. Classification (NCBI taxonomy): domain Eukaryota; kingdom Metazoa; phylum Nematoda; class Chromadorea; order Rhabditida; family Ascarididae; genus Toxascaris; species Toxascaris leonina. Next base: position 91,015 of record JAARMF010000360.1, on the reverse strand, counting down.
TGTGAGTGTGGAGGAAATGTAATGGATGTATGAAGGGATCGAAAGCGATTGCAATCATTCAGTGTGAGCTCATGTTTCGCTAATAGCACGAACTGTTGAAGGGACTCAACTGTACTTTAAGACAATCGTAAAACTTTTCGAGAAGACATTTCAAATCACAACAATTTGGGGAGTGGCCATCGCGATCTGCTGGACTTTTATGATCGTCCCATCATGAAGCCAGACTAAATTAGTTGGTCATAACATATAACTCCAACTATACGAGCAGTATAGTATACCTGTGGTTTTTTAAACGACAGTTAGAACAGCTCACATGGAAATGTTGAATTACCTCTGTATTCGGAAGCAGTTTTACTTCACTATTCCTCACCGTCATACGCCACAGTTGTAGCAACCAACCAAACGCGAAAATGTTTTGATAAAAATGCTTTCAAGATGTATCGTTGACTCGCGACAAGAATTTGTGGATTGGACGGATAGATCACTTGCAGTTTGGATTGTATGCCGTGATCTGGACTTAATAAAAGAATCAAAAGAGCTGCCGCAATGGGCGTCTTCGCATATCACCGTCACAACGAAGCAGTTCCACAGGCTACCGACAAAAAAAAACTACAGCATGCAGCACAATGTGTATCAAAGAATGTGTTTTCCTTCAATCCGAGCGGTATAAAACACATCGAAATTACTCGGAACGTTTTCATGCTTGCAAATATCCTCGAGGTGAGCGGATCAGCATGAAATATCTTATAGTAGACGGTTCTGCGGTAAGGAACACACCCACCATAACTCGTATCCTCAACTGCAATGGCTTTCGAGCCGAGGTTCCGGGCGCTCACTGCACAGCGAACACTCGCATTTTCAAGTGGAGAAGCACGAAAGAGGATCAACGACAACATGTGATTTGGTATTCCGCCCATTCAGTCAACCAACTTACACAAGTCACCAACAACATTAAGCGCGCAAAACACTAGCTCCACATATCAATTTAAATTGACCGCGCATGAAAACAATGACAATATGTTTGTCGTAATTGGGCCGGTGGAAGCGCAGAATTGACCGATCTAAAATGCTCGTAAATTCTCTTCCACCTTCAAATGTCTGTTTTAAGTTTGCTGGATGCGAGTGAAAAACAGTTGAGGATGTCGCGCTACAGTGTTCACTAAGCCCTTTTCGAGCTACAATATCATACCCTTTTAGTAGCTCATGTGTTTATTGTATGCTTTAACAAATGCAACTTTGTAGTTGCGTTGATTTGCTTCACAGAATTTGTGTCCGGTTGGCGCGACCTCGATAGTGTTTCACTTCTTCTTTGCCACTAACCTGCTTCACGATTTTATGATCCTTTTTATAGCCTGTGATTCATATCCACATGCTGTTTTTTCATAGATTCATAGGTTAATGAATGAATGTTTCTTCGTCTATTTGAAAGTAATGAAAAAAAAGGATATAGACATGCGCACGCGTGCCGTCGCCACAGTGCGCTTTATAGGTGCAAATTTGTAAAAAAAAAAGCTTGACAATGGGACAGCGTTGATGAGGAAGTACCTGTGATGATTTCAGCTGCCGTTATAGTTTCGTAAGGGCTTAAGGCTTTGTCTGCTAGGGAACGAAGACTCAGCCAAGAATGCAGTTAGATGGGATAAGGAGTTATTATGGAGTTTCCACTGAGATTTATTGGAATTAACTCGACACCGTTCTAAAATAAGATAGAATAAGGTGCATTGCGGTTGGTCTATTGATATATCCGAACAAAATGATTCTTGAAACTGTAATCCCATATCGCTTACTTTTACACTTCTCTTTACGTTTCCGTGGAACTTTCAGCATTCGTTTGTTGAGGCAAATGAGTAGCAGTAAGGGCAAGCTTTCCTTTTCAATTTTGAAGCGCATTTTTCTGGATAAAAAGTGCACTTTCGGTACTATAATGCTTTACATAAGATAGGCAACATAAATATTCTAAGAAAGAGCAATGAAGCTAATAAAAGAATAGACGTCGAAAGAGTGGGAAAATTGTGTTGCAGAAGTGGACAATTCGAGGCAAGTGGTGTAGTAAAGTTGATGCCTGCAATATGGCATCTTATCTTTTTTAGCGCATAGATCATAAGAAAGGACGCTCTCAATGACGCTGCATTAAGTGCACATTGATGCAATGACCAAATGCCGAAACGAAAATAGCCATCAACGGCCCTCAGACAAATAGAATACACCTGACACCCTTTTACATACTCTCGAAAAGAATGCCAGCAAGTGAATGTCAGCAATAAGCTAACGTAATTAATGAGTTCGCAAATTCATTTCGACGGACTGCTTCATCAAAATCGAGCAAAAAAAAGAAATCATTGAGCTAGACTCATTTGAATCTTAATCTTTATTCGGTTCTCGTTACGAAATCTCGGAATATCTGCGATGCCGTGAATTCTAGTTACTGCCATAGCTTGCTAGGAATGGTTCAGGAGAAAGGGGTTGTAGTCAATGACAGAATATAACTGGAATTGATCAGTAAGGCGACACAGTCCCTTGAACAGCCTTTCATGTGAAAGTTTATACAGCAATTTTTGTGTGCAAGATGTTCACTTTTATTTCTTTGCTGATATGACTGAGGATATGTGCATATATTATCGTTAGGACACCAACAGTCAGGAGCTGCTGTTTAGTGTTGGAAGTTGCGAAGTGTTCAAGGAGAGTTCTTTTACTTCATGATGTTTTCTAAGAAATTGGATGCCTCAGAGCTCAGATCATTTAGGGAGTCCCCAAGTAATTTCCTAACGGAATCAAGCATGCACTTCAAGAAATCTGAGAATTCATCACCGCAATGGCGTAATTCTCGAAACCAAAGCTTTTTATTGGATTCAAAACTTCCACATTTAAGCGATGAAGCAGTAAAATCCCACCATTCGCAGTAGAGTTTCACTTAGTGACTTCTCGTTGCTATGTATCACTGATGTTAGATACGCTTAACTACCCTTTAAACAGTCACGCTGTCGAAGGTATTTCATCTGATAAGAATGAGCATTGTGGAACACCATGTACGTTGCTATGGCCAGGCATAAATTCACATCAGCAGCATCTCTACTGAATTAACATAACATTTATTTGACGGGAATTACATGTTGGTAATTAACAACTCTTGTGCGTGGAACTAGTTCTGAGATGGGTGGAGGCGATATTCCAAATTTAAGAAAAAAATTGGTTGAGAAGCACCTCAACTGAGGGTGAACGAAGATATGTGGGCGTAGTGAAGCAAACAGGCGGCAACAACCGAAAAAACGCCATGTAACCAGTTCTATCTATGTAATCGCTCGACGATGATCCAACCAGCAGCAATCGTCATTACGCATACGCCTACTCTCTCCCATACTTGGCAATCGCTATCGACTCGATAAAACAACGTCAGTGTTTCTTGGCAGCACAAGTTTCTGATTCCTCATTGGAGCACTCATCNCTTGGCAGCACAAGTTTCTGATTCCTCATTAGAGCACGCATTCTTGCATCATTGCTTTCTTTCATTAACATACCCCCTTCAACTGCTCCATCGCCAAAAATGCTTGCAGGTAGGAAGCTAGCGATTGGTGTTTATTAACGCTGTGGTTACTTTCAGTCACAAATGTGGCGCCTAGTGATCGGAAGGAAAGAAACTTGAAAAAGGTCGCTGCCGTATAAATTTGGTGATAACAACAAGCATGTCGTATTTCTTGGTTTACCAGCTGGCTTCCTCTCCCCTCCCTATATTCTTTCATAAACTAATATTGGAATAATCCAGAAAATTGTGGCAAAGAGTGAGTTTGCAGCGGAGTCTTTGTCTTATAAACATGAGCGAAAAATGCGCGAAAAATGCGTTAATCTGATCCCTGAACAACCTGAATTTGCATAACTCCAGGTGTAATGCTACCATAACGGGACGTTGATGCGTTGTTACAACGACAGATTGGACGACTATGCGAAGTAACTCAAAGCACGTGCCCTCAAGCGTCTCCATCAGAGAGAATAAGGATGACGAGACAATGAAGCTGGGAGAGGAACTTACTAATCGGGATCATTTGGTGCTCGTTTGCGGTCCAATTTCGAGACACTCTTCGTCCGTTTCAATGGATTAGTCCGGAACGGCCGAGCAAAGAAATTCTGAAAAAAAAGCAACAGTTTATTTGTTCTGTAATGGACATCCCTCATACATTTATGGGACGATAAAGAGAAAATAACGGTTTAATAGGGTTGCTCGTGATCGTAAAACCGTCTTGCACGGTTTCAATAAGTTGAAAAGGGATTTCGAGAAAGATGTCTTCAACGGGGCGCAGAATTACTCGAAACTTCTCTGTCAAAGTTTCTGGGCGCGTTGTTTAGGAATAACTGCAGAATAACTATATAAGCAATTTTTCAGGCCGATGATAAGATAAGTGATCAATTGTACTGAACAATCAGCTAGCCAGCCAAGGATTTTTATCGCTTAGACTACCGATGCAGTTTATTGGCCATTGAAGAAAACAGCAATGCTACTGTCATGATCAAATCTGAAAAAAAGAAACCGCAGGATAATCTAATGAGGTATATAGCTGTGATCGCATTCACTCGCCCAAAACACAGCAATCTACATGGGAAAGAGAGTCATCTCTGATGAGGCATCGCGATTCTCTAATAAATTCATTATAATCATCTGACACGTAAAACATTCTGCTCGGCAAAGAATAATATATCCTTATTTCATAACAATTACTTTCTAACTGATCTCATCAATCTTACTGCTCGATGCATTTACTTTAGTCAGAACTGATAAAGGTAACTGGGCCGTAATTAGTAAAACAGCAGACCAATATTTAATGTCATATAATGCTTGCAGATAGACCACAATGAGACATTTCGTAAGGCAGATTGTGTGTTCAATACTCACAGAAGGTACACATGAGCGGAATTACATACAAACAGAACAAAAGACAATGTTAATAAATGACAGAGCTGTAATTGTAAGAAAAACAATTTTGGTGTACTTTAGGAATCTGTGAAGAAATGTTTTTTAGCATTCTCACAGGATAAAATATTTGTGTGGATAGGGAAAGAAGGCAAATATAATATACTGAGACAAAATTTTTTAATCGCTCTCATGCTTGCGAAAGGAAAATAGTGGATTTCCTTCAGAGAATGACGATTTTTAGAAGAGAAGGTGGGAGCTGTCGAGTAAAGATGAACGCTCTGAGAAGTACCTTCCAATCATTTCTAACCACTGCAAAATCGAAAAACGCCGACAACGTTCACATTAATAAATTTCAATAACAAATATTGCATAATACGTTTCAACGAAAGGAGTTCTTGACATATGAGAGAATAACTCAAGATTTCACCAGAATCCTCTTTTTCTTCCTTTCTTTTACTGGAATTTCATAAAAACACAAAGCAATATTGCCTTACATCATTGCAGAATGGAGAGTCGTTATATGGTGGAAATTCATGGCAGAATAGAAGTCCATGAAAGAATGGGAATTCGTAATGGGACGGCACTTCATTGAAGAGAAGGAATTCGTGTTGAAATGGGAATTCATGGTGGAATGGGGGTTCGTGGTAGATTTGTATTTCTTCATAAGGCAGATAATCTGGACGTGGTGGGGAGCGAGGTGAAGATACGAGGTACATCTGAGGAAAGAAACGCTCTATTCGCGGCCAAATGTACGATACGGAAGAACAACGACACAAATTGTAGTTTCGGCGACCCAATTCGCGTAGATAAATATCAGCATTAGCGATTTTAGCAAACTTCATATTTTTCAAAAAATCACAAAAACGCTCTTTATCAAGACAACGCTGACCCTTAAAAGCACAAACCTGAGATCACCTGCAAAAATTTTCAACCTTTTCAAATGCTGGGGATGAATGAAACTAAGCAGGGGGAAACGAATCAATCCTGAAGACGCCGTAAGTTTAAGTTTCGTTGGCCGGAATTGATCAAGAGATAGCTAGCGTTATGCAGTTTAAAAACACACTTATAGATGAATAAGTGGTCGCGGCGATGTGCTTTGTTGGGAGTCTATAGGAAAATATAGGAAGTGGTTACTTTCGTACAACTTGATTTGAGTCTTCAAGAATGCATAAAAGCAAAGAATTTCCTCCAGCATTGCACCGTGAAAATTTCAGTCAGAAACAGTTCAGGCATGCTCGACGGGGCGAAAATCCGAAATGCATTTGAAGGCAGTTTCTTCGTTGCGGCAAAAAAACCAACTCATTTTTATTTTCCCTATAATTGCCGATCCGAAGCAACGAGGATGTGGAATTTGGATCGAACTTTCCAAAATTCTCAATACGCTAGCAAAAAGAGAAGCATGCCAGAGATGCCAGCATGACACGCGATTTCGCATTCTCTTCATTTAATGCATCAGTCCCCAAATAAAAGATCCGTAAAATATTCAATTCACATTTCAGATAGCCCTAATACTCATAAAAACGTCAAATAAACGAGTCGCTCCTTTGCGACCCAACTAGTGCAAAATGGGAGCAGTTATTTGGTTTTGAAGCCTGCAGCTTCTTCTGGCGTTGCTGAATTAAACTGCGAAATGGTAAAGGAGGTCATCCAATTACGAACGTTATATGAATCAAATTTCGCCGCACCGCTAGCTTTAGTGGTTCTGGATTCGAAACGTGAGATAGGGCGATGTACGCATTTAGGAGAGGATATATATGAAGCCATCACAAGCCTAGGTTTCAATTTATTCGCCTCGATGTCACCAACGTGAAATTGGACTGAAAATAAAGAAGTGAATTTAACTGTTAGCAACCAAATATCTCGCTATGCCTATTTTCCTCGGTAATGAAACTGTCCAATTATGCGATACCATTCAAAGCGATCATTCTCCACAATGGACGGAATAGTACGTCGCTTATGGGGAAGTGAGATCTTGAAGACTTCATCATTATAAAAGCGGAACAAGGAATATAGACATATATCACGGAATCGCCTGAGTGAGGATACCAAAGAATTTTCTTTACAGAATATAAGTTGGCATCTCTTCCAATAGACTTGAATGATCACTCAGCTTATGAATGAATCGAAACTGAGGGAATTGATATGCGAGATTCTCGAAGTTACCGATTTGAACAGTTTTTTGCACCCGAAAATAGAAATCCATTGCAGCCAGTCTCGGTCTACGTCAAATGTGGATATAACTATAAACGTGTTCATGCTTGATCTCATTCTATTCTAGCATCAGCTGCAGAACTGCTTCTAGAATACAGGAGCAACAGCTCTCTACCCTGATGTGTTTTTGCGTTATTTACAACAGTTCTATATTCAGGATTCTATGCCATCAACAGCTGCAAGAAATTTTTCCTTGAGTGTAGTAGTATGAAGTAGTATGAAGCAAAATGCCGTAAAAAGGCGCGTCCCCGTTTGGCTGCTCACTAAGCAATAGCCACATTAGATCAAAAGCTTTCAGCCACCACAGCAAAGATTTATTTATGAGTAACACAGAGCGCTCACAATCAGAAGGGTTTTATTTATAAATGATGTATTGAAATGCTTATCCTGAAGCGAACTGTCCATAAATCACGTCATTTTTTGCCTGATGCTTCAAGATTGCGTGCAAGATGAACCGAGCCAATCTCGCTCTGTAATGCGCCATTGCATCAGATGCGCATCTAAATTCCCTCGCCGGCAACTGGATTTGAGAAGGCTGAATGATTGCAGTGCTCAAGGAGCATGACTAGTTACGGAAATTGTCTTCCCATCTGCCTTATGAGGAAATAGGGGAATGGTACTTCAAAGTTCTGCAAAGTGGTACTCAATATCAAAAGGATTCACTTACTTCTACTGCTTTTTTCACTGCCATATACAACTAATCACAGACGGAATGAATCAGAACTTCCCCTCAGTGTTCAATTGTAAGGGCATTTTATCTAAGAAATGGAGTCGTCATATAGGTGCTTAAAAAGTGACGAAGAGTTAAACATAACTTCATGTGCTTTTGAGTAAGCCTGCTTGAACTGTGTCATAATCAACCAATTTAGTGAATTGGCATCTCGGAAAGCTGTTACAAAACGTTTCAACCTTCCAAGGTTAAAATAGTTGGAAACTTGGGGCTACACTCAGAATGGCAATTGTGTGCGCTAAACGAAAAAACGATATAAAGCTTTCCGCACACTCATTTGCAGAAGTCCCAAAGTTCATTTCGTAGTGCTTCCCGCACTCTAAAACACAACTGCTTAGCATATTCCCCAGTAACCACCAACGGTGATTTCCGATTAGAAAGAACTTAGAAAAGACGTCATTTTACATCGCAGATTGTAATGACTAAAATTGTATCGCTTTCGCCTTTATGACTTGCCGTTTGGAAACGAAGCAAGAGTGGCACACGGACAAACAGACGAACAGACACATCCATAAATATGCAAGCATTGTCAGAGTACACTGAGACAGGACTCGCAAAGGTTCATTTTTCTTTAAAATTATTCAAAATTATGGGATCAACGAAGAGCAGTCAGCATAATAGATGGGATAAAAGACTGATGTGATGTTGAGTTGCCCCGCGAATATGAACAGTTTTCAAAAATCATTGGGAAGGTTGCTAAGAGAACGGAAGCAAAGTGTATAAAATAGATGATCTATGGGAGTGTATAAAACCACATTCTGCCATTTTTGCTATGAAGTTGGGGCAAATAAAACGTTGCGTATTTAGAAACACTTTAACTTCAACTATCATTACAACAGTATTTTATTTCCAGTGGAAAATAAAACGAGTAACGCGACTGATGCGCGCTTTGTGCGGTTACGGAAATTCTACTTGTAATCCAAACGCTAATCCACACAGTCAACTAGATAATTAAATGATATGAGTAACAATCAATTCAAAGTGGTTTTCACCCTGAATAAGCCCCGTTTCAATGCTCTTTCTATTTTCACTCGGACTTATAGGATAATTCAAACGTGGGTAATATTTAATATATTTAATATACCTCTACTAGACTTCCAGGACAATGAATTTCCGGAAAGTCATAGGAAGAGGTGAGAGAATGAAACGTTCGCCGAGAAAGCACGTTTTCTAGCGAGAAGGAATTTATGAGGTGGGGACTTCAAGGAAACTATCGCTTCGCCGATCAAGGATTTGAAGTCAGAATAAGCAAGTCAGAATAAGCAAAATCGGTTTTTCGATGACAGATCTTTCAGACAGTGACAGATTATGCGAATGAATTATGGTATATACAGATCATCAAATTTGATCGATCTGTAGCTACACAGGAAGTGTTGCGAATATTTTCAAATCGAATTTACGACTGCAATAATGCTGATTCAAATACAACTTACATGACAGGATCCTACATTACAAACCGCATATTTGAGGTTTCTGTTGATTCGGATTGCTAAGAGAATCGTTTGACACTCTTGATGTGATGACCTTATTGGTGCTGCGATGGCACGTTAATGATGCACTCGGCTATGAACTCAATCACGGGCGAAGTTGCTGAATTTGTGAGGCAGCGAGCGATAATCTCCTATTTATAGCGCTAAGCAAAGGACATTGCTGGTTGCTTTGAACAACATTTCTGGCTAGTGTATGGAAGAGATGACTGGAAGTTGTGAGAACTGAGATTGCGCCTGGCAATACTGCAAAGATTTGTGCGAATTTTATTCGGAAAAACATCAGTAACTCTAGAGAGCTCAAAAGATTTCGTTAAATGCTCACGTGCAGAATTATTTGCTGCAAATGAATCTGCGCCTAACCTTCATCAAGCAAATTCCGAAACCTGATGCATGATTTGATGACCCATCCTTGCACTGCTTCCAGGACTAAGTAAGGAATAAGAAGTGCAAAAATATGGCAATATTGCAGATGTTTTCTCACACGCTGCAAATTATTTGCCTAACTTGACAGCCATTCTCATTTGAGACAAATGCGATCCTTCGAGACGAACTACGATTAATCTGCAAGCTGGCAGGAACTCATTACAATGAAAGACAGTCGACAAGCATATATTCAAATTTACTACATTCGCATCCGAAAGAGCTATGAGGAGAGGAGGAACCGAGAGAAGAAGATCCAGACGGTGCAACATTGTAGCCAATTGAACTCTTTAGGCACAAATACATTGCAAATGAGAATGTCATACCGCTAGACGCTGTGGTGTTGTCGGTCCATCGACGATTGCCACTCCCGGACCCTCCTGAAAAAAAAACTTTTGTAGTGATATATTTCTCTGGGTGTAACATTCTATAATAATGTCCTCGAGAATCTCGTTACTAAGTACTTCAGCATGTATTTAAAATTGCTCGGAACGGAGTCAGCAGACAGCAGACGATAAGCACCGTAAAGAGTCATAGCAACTTGATGTGACAGCCGCTTTTTGAAGCGTTGCAGAGCAACCATTGGAAATGAGCACAGAACTGCTTAACTGGGGGATATTGCTACGATGACAATTACTGAACAAAGCGTTTAGAAGTGACCTGCATAGGGGGATGGAGACTGTATTCTAAAGACAGCGCTACTTATAAACAACATATATTGTACGGATCGTCAAACAATTACCCGAAGGATATCGTAGCTGCGATAGTAAGTGCACTCGGATAGCACCAAGGGGCACTGTGTGCAATACCAGTAAGTTGGACAGTTCAGCATTTGGAAATAACAAATTGGATATGTGGCACGAAGAAACAAATAGACAGAATCGAGCTGTCGACATATGCTATCGTGGTGAGTGACCGGATGACACCAGAAGGTTGTAGAGAAACAAGCACTATTGGCGAAAGATCACCTCGAGTGAGGCCAATAGTCTGTCGGCGAAGTGCGACAGTGCGTGCTATGCGGTCGATGGCTGCTTAATCAGCGTTCCCAGGCTAGTGCACGCGAGAAATGAGGGCGTCAAAAAGGATGCGATTGCAAAAACAGACAAGCGCAAGCTGGCTGAGGCAATTGTTGTGCATTCCTCGATAACTACCTTCATTTTGTGAGTGCCTCTATTTGCGACAATAATTTCTCTAGTTTTGCAGTGTTGGATTCTCACTTCTCCTATTTTCCAATCATCGTCACATTTTCAGAGACAATTTTGACCTTGAGAAGAGAAATATTTTCCTTTAAAGTCACGAATGTATTTCAAAATTTATGATCGTAGATATTCCAATATATTTGCATTCTCGATTCATTTTATAAGTCACAAATAACATTTGAGGAAACGTAACTCAGCGACGATTTACTGTGGTGAACGCTGCATATGTACTGGATGTACACTTGTTTCACTTAGATGTTCTAGGCAGCAATCATTTAAAACAACGCCTTATGGGCAGTTCCCTGAAATCACCTATAGCAGGCATCAAAGGCAACTCATACATATTACTTTCAGTGTCCAATTATGCTTTCACCACGTGCTATCGCGTGTTTATATTTGCGAGGCGCATTATGGCAGAGTTTTGTCTAGCAGCATTTTTAGATGTGTCTCTCCATCTATCCCTCTGCCTTTAACCCAAGAACTGATGAAGCCAATGTTATAAAATCGATGAGTCATATGATGGAAATTGGTGGGTATAGCAAGTACCATAAGGTGATATCCCAAGGTGATCTTCAGAATAATTTATCGACTTGAAGAGCCGTTAGATACACTCAAATGTCAGAACTTTTTTTACACTCCACGCAGGTCCGCTTACCATTTTGCACTAATCAGATTGCGAACTTTCGCAGAAGATTATGTGTAAGCATTAAGCTTACTTAGAATATGATGGCCCTTTTTCGCAAATGTATTATTTGGAAGCAAGCCATAAATAATTTCGATGAGGCAAGCATTGCATCATATATCGTGTCATCTCTTCCGGTGCGTTTTCTCATTTGCTACATTTTCACTCTTTTGATTGATTCAAGTAACTTTGCATACTTTATTACTTCAGCAATTGGCTGTGCTACACTTTCAACACACCGTATAACTTCGACTGAAAAAAAAAGGAAACTGCAACTCAACATGTAAATCACAAGGATGTGATCATCACAGGAGAGTTATTAATATGTAACAAATCGTGCAGTATATTGAGGATGCATTATTAGCTGTGGTGTCTATAGTCCTGTTCATGAGCAGAAACGATTTTTACTGAAAAGGTTATAACTGTTCGAAAGGACCTAATATGCAGAGCATTCAAACTAGGTTCAATTAAAGGATACTGATGACTGAAAGTTGCGCGACGATATTTTCTGAGTTTGACAAGGCGTTACTAATGTGCTCTTCTGTGTTTCCACAGACTGCAAAATCAATAGTCTAGCAGAGTTTAGCTGTAAAAAATTGCTCATGTTCGATAAATGTGCACCGCTGACTAACCTTTGCAGGGAAACACTTTAAAATTTGAGAAATCCTAAAGCATTTCAGGACCCTCCCCCTTCCTCTACCCTTCATTTTGTGGCAGTAAAAATCGCGGCAGTGATTGGCACAGAACTATGATGATCACGTTAGTCTGTTTATATGAGAGGCAGAAGTGGGAGGAGAGGGAGGGAGGCAAGGTGCCCAATGCGCCAGTGCTTCTTGCTTGCGGGATTTATAACATTACGTTCTATTGGAGATGTTGTCGCCTTTCATAGATCTAAGCAGAAGCGACCACCTTTAGGAAAAATTTGCTTTCTTTTCTTATGGAAACAGTTTAAGCTATCCTTCATATGCAGATAAGCCTAAGAGTGCCACTACAGGTGATAAATGTGCTTCATCACTATTTCAATCATCACGCCAATATATCACATGAATATTCAAATGAATGCAAAAAAGCTTCGTAGTAAATGACACGATATGGGATTTTGCATGTGCTGAAGCAGTCATAAATTGAAAACAAACGATCCAAAAAATATTCGGGACAATGACGTCACATTTGTTGCCTCACCCCGATAACTCGTATAAATCTTTTGTTAAAAATTTGTCTTTTTGTAACACTCATGCGAAATGAAAATCTGTTAAGTTTGAAGTGAAATTTCTGTCACTCTTTTATATTCATAATCCCATTTGAATTTGATTGATGATAGTGAAGGGCGGTGGAAAATAATGTCAATCCTGGTATGGATCACACCTATCAAGTTTAGTGAGTCTAGCTTTAGTGGCTCCCTACTTGAAACTACTGACTGCGCAAATTTCAAATCGCTTTCATGTGCCTGTAGTTTACTGAAGACATCATCAATACGAAAGGAATCGAACTCAGAATCCCATCAGACACGTCGCCCTCTAATTCAACCACATAACAGATTACGGACTATGAACTGAAACTGTTGTATGGACGGACAAACATTCACTCGCCTACGCAATATTGTGCTGATCGCATAAAAATGAAACCGTCGACCATTGAGGTCTTTTGTTATTGTGTGTGGCATTGTTTACTTCTATGACAAATAAAGACCATTTGAAGGGACAACAAACAATTGCTTCCGAGGGCGGGCAAGAAGATCACCTTGCAGATAAGGAACGTGATGAAATGTGTGCATGGATGCATGAAGGACAAACTCAAACAGATATTCGACGATATTCATCAACGAAAACAGTAATTTTGTTTGATTTATTAGTTCATCCGACAGACATTTCGTGAATGCTACAATTNTATTCATCAACGAAAACAGTAATTTTGTTTGATTTATTAGTTCATCCGACAGACAGTTCGTGAATGCTACAATTTGTCTCGAACATAAGTTTTTTTTTTTGGGGAGGGGGGGGGATTCAGTAACTTTTTAAATACATATGAACTCTCAGGGATTTTTCACACATCTTTCTGCCCTATCATCGCAACAGAAAACGCATATCGCTCTTGTCCCACTCATAATTATGCGCTTCGAGCAAAATGTGAGCGAAATGTTGCAGTCTCAATGGGAAAAATCATTGCGACGGTGCTTCATGTTGCAATCCAGCCACTCCAACTTGTGTCACTTCGCTACAGCTGTTGTCCACTTTTGTAATTTTGTGCTTGTGAAGCGTTTATGACATTTAAATGCACCTAAAATGTTGTGTTTATTTCACGAGCAATTAGGTCACATTCTGCATCGATCGAATAGAAACAATAAATCGATTGTAGATGATTTGCAAGACCGATTTGCTGCGATAAAGTAAGAAACACAATTCCACATGTTTCCTCATTTATTCGAAATTTGCGTCGCTGAATGATCTAGTGAACAGCAGTAAAAAGGCAAACATCATCGCAGCTTTATTGGCTCATTTTCCGAGTTGTTCTAATTAGCAGACAATTGCAAACTCCCATGTGATCAATGTCAAAGCAGTTGAGAAGCACGCCACAGAGGCTGACAAGATTTGCGCTCTTGCATTCCCTTTAGCTCGTGAACTAGCAGAATAGTTACTGACAAAGGTAGATATGCAGAATATGTCTTTTCATGTGGACCCGACAATTCAGGCGAAGCTTATGTAAAATACTCTTTTTGTTTGTATTAGCTGAATGTTGTGAAAAGAAGAAGCAACCAGTCTTAAATCCATGAAAGTTCTTTCCGCTGCCAACTATCATTCAGTTTATTTCCAAGTAGAGGTGGTGATTTGAAAATTCATATATTACGCACAAAAGCCGTACGGTGTACATTATCCCACTTAATTTAGCCAAAACTACGGACAGACACACCGATGCCCGTTCACATGCCCACATGACAGAAACATGACTTGGTCATGATGCATTACTGCGAAGTAAACTGTAAAAACGCATAGCAATCGAACAAATGGGGCAAGGGCGCTGCAATGATAAATGTCTTCTCATTCGCTCACCTTATGGAGCAATGCAGCAAGTTGCAAAACAAAATTGAACGTGCAGCATGACGTCACCATATTGCAACCAGTCTGCTACTCACATTAATTTTCAATGAAGATTTCTTTGTTTTTGCACTCCCAAAAATATAAATTGCAAATCCGACTGACGTAAGTGCAAGTGAATTTCTNGCCGTTTAAGCGTCTAGATGCATGTTGAGTGATGAAATGTCATTAGAAGGCCCCATATTCTGCACGCCATACCTACTGAATATCGCAACTCTCGCTCCAATGGTTGAGAAGTTGAAATTGCCCGATAAATAGGCAGATGCGCATAGACAATACGTGCAAACTCGACGCCATCACACTATAGGTTTGCGAAGCATCTTCACTAAGGTTCATTAAAAAAGCGGAAGTGCGATGTGCAAATTGGTTGTTCGTAACGAAATGCTACTGTATCGCTAAAGAAGAAATTAATAGCGCTCTAAATGATTGCCAAAGACTCACATGTATGATTTTCCACGAGGAAGCATAAATATGTTTGGCGGTTATTTGCTTAGTGAATAAAACAGAAATGTTTTGTTTGCATTGCTCTCGCATCGTAAGAAGCGATTCACACTTCACTCAGCCTTCGCACAATGTCACTGCTCTCAAACTGCATTGATGAAAATGAGTGGTTCGTGAGAGGTGCCATAAATTCCGAGGGAATTTAACACTGATTCAGAAAGTCAGAGGTCCGCATAGCTTCGAAATCAGAAGAATGGAGAACAGAAATAATCAAACTTGTTTAAGTAGAAAACATTCCACTGAGCACTTCCGGAATATAAATGAGTCTTATTGTGGCAATGCCGCTTTTCAAAGACTGTGTGCAAGTCAAGGATTATTGCATGTTACCAAACTGTGAATTCGACAAAATAATTCAGACTTCAAGGTTCAGAAAGGTTCAGAAGGTTCAGAAGACGAACAGCTCTGCTTGTAAAGCTGGCACGAGGGTCGATTGCGCTCAGGGACCTTAAGCCATACAGGAAGCACAAGGCAACAGAAGAGTGGCTATTTTATGGATCAGTGAATTGAATGCCAACGGCAACAATTGATAACTCGAATGCCTAAAGTGGTGTTGATTTGCAACCATATGGCAACGTCTAAACCCTATTAAACGATTTGGCTGATAACACCTCCTAAAAGAAAACCTGGTAAAATGAGTTCGGCCCGTTGATGGCGGACATGCTCATCAGGTTATGGGTGGAGCCATTGTGTCCTCCTCGGGCGAGTGCTCTTTGCTGCCAACCACGCCGATCCAGCGACTCTGTGCCGTCGTCGAGAGGTTCGAAACAAGTCTCTGAAAACAACTTAATAGCAGAGGGCATATTCGACCTGATGCTCTAGAACTCTACTTTCCCTTACGCCTTTTTCGTGCAAACCAGTTTCTTTAACCAAACTGTTTATGTTCTGCCCATTTGACTTAAGCGGCTTATTGACTGCCTCCATTTTTTGCAAACATTCTGATAGCATTTTTTTTTTCAGTTTTTTGAAGCTCAAACAATGCTTCTATATGATCGACGTTGAATACTGATCTGAGTATACTATGACNATACTGATCTGAGCGTACTATGACAGTTGAACGATGATAGTATAGCACGCTCCAAATTCAAAGATGGTTCTGGTTTGCTGCGTCAAGAGAGCGGTTCTACGCAAATATGTCACCCATCTTCCGCTGATGCGATGTGACGCTTGCACTTTTTGAAACGATGTGGAATTTTGAACACAATGCAACGATATATTTCAATGGTATATTCACAGCTGCAACAACTGCTCTCCCCAACAACTTCAGCAATGCGAAATGTGATTACCCATCACCTTTAAAGTGCATTTTACTGGTTTATTTTCATCGGTTCTGTTTATTACAGTGAAGAAATTGTGTCAACTTACGGCAATTAATGGAAAGAAGATGTCGCATTTGATAAACAGGAGGAATTATTTTTGGCGAATCTCATTGCAATAGCTAAATTTATGGGAAACATTCCAATCAAGTTACCTGTGACAGCTCGGAAGTTCAGATGGCCACAGACTTAGAGCATGAAACTAACCATACGACTTCCAAGGAAACCTTATCATCGCCCTTATCACTCCTGCAGGAATCGATGAAAAACTCGTTCCCCTGCTTCCCACTCCAAATATTTCAACGTTTTGAGTTTAAAAAAATATCCGCAAAAAATTTATGAGCTCCGAATGCAGCGACCGATAAAAGTGATCAGATGAAGTGCATTCTGAGGGCTCCACAAAGAAACCAACATTAAAAATTAACAAAGGAACGAACTTTCGCTTTTATGATGCGAGATTTTCCAATGATAAAGTGATTATTTTTGCTTAAAACATTAAAGTTGGAATTGATTCACGATAAGCAACGACAAACTGGCGATGAAGGCCGACGAGTTCGGAAGTTTACATTGATTTGAAAAAAAAATTCTGAGCATGTAACATTAATTCAGTTTGCATTATTCACTGAAATTTCCGAATGATGCCAACGACTCTGCTGTGTTGAAGCATTTATTTCAACGGCAATCACCCTTAACCTAGCGTACAGAACCGGGATTGGGGGGTTTGCAAACGGAAATAAATTAAGGAATCTTCCGCGATATGTTCCGCTTTAGGTAGCCAGCTATCAATCTTTGCCACTCACATTTAAGTGAACGAGTTCAACTCGCGCCTGGACACATGAATAAATGAAAAACGCAGAATTAGTTGATGAAGACAAAGTTCGCTTGTTCATAGGAAAGAGTTTAGGTGTCAGTTTACACTGTCTCTCTCGGTTCCACAAAGTTGTGACGACGGCCATTGGTATTAATTGTTGTGCGAAGACTTGTTGTTAACGGCAGACACCACTGAAGCTTTGCATTGCTCGTCTCATTTAACAAATTCGATGCTAATCTGATCAAAGCTTCGCTGACCAATCTATCAAGTTTCGAGTCACAGTCTGATCGTAGACACACTTAACTCGATCGCTTTCCTAAGATGTTTTGTAGGCGGAAGCTGTTCTCTTGGTCGGATTCCACGCCCACATATTACTACAAAATAGCTGCACTGTATCTGCGAATACTGTCACTACCTCTTTGCTTCAGTAACAGCTGTTTCGTATTCGTTATTGCATGCCCTTTTTCTCTCAAATTTTTAATAGTTTCTGCTTTGTATGCAATTCATTTTGACCCGCCATTCGAATAGCAGCGCCCAAATAGTTCTGGTCATTCGTTCACCTAATACATTGTAAAAGTTGTGCAAACTGCAAAACGGGAATGAGTGAGTGGCCGATGAGATCTACGAAGGTTGCGCGGTGCGACGAAACGAAGTGGCGCAAAAGACACGCCGATGCGCATAAGCGCAGACGTACCGAATCCACTGCTCAGTATACTTTCGCTCCGACAGAATACTTTCTTCAGAGAATTATGCAAATTTGTGTCGTTAATGAGTGATGTCGAATTGAGATGCATTCAACAAGATGAATGCATAGAAAGAAACCGTGAATTTCTCAAGATTTGTGTATTTGGCAGTGACAAAGAACGTTTTCTCACGCTGTTGAGATCAGTGAAGAGAGGAGAAAAACCGAAATATTTGCGAGAAAAATGCATGCAAAAACGCATTTAGGTGGAAGAGTCGATCGCAAATCGCCTTGAAAGCACATCTGATATTTGCATGCTGATAGAGCACATCAAGGAAGCTATTCAAATATCTGCGTTCGTTCATCGAAAATAAATTTAATTTGACAAAAACTGAGGAGGGAAAACAGGGAACACGCCAATTTTTGAATTCTTCCTTCCTCTGTCGGCAACCCACTATCGCTGGATCTCAGTGCGAAATGAAATTATCGGCTGCCTGTAATGACTGTAGGATTTTCTAAAATAAGAACTGATATCCATCGAAAGTATGCTTGCAAAGCCTCATCCAATTTGAGAGAGACAACGCCGTTACAGTAAAATCAGAAGCTGGAAAAATCAAAGAATATTTCAGGAGGAAAAAGTTTTACTGCTAAGTGAGTCAAAACATATGCATTTTTATGGCTTTTCAGGTTGAAGGGATTGCAAGATAGAGCTGGATATCAACAGTGCAAAAAGAAAGGAACGCCAATCATAATCAAAGTTTCTTTTTCAAAGATTGTCGTTATGATTGCGCTCTCCCCAAGGATTTAGTCACAATTAGAAGGCAGCAAAAACGTCAATATAACTGCGGGGTCGTTGCAGTCGTTTTTTAATCTTTCACATGCCGCGAAGACGTCGGAAGCATTCTGGAATGGTGCAGCAACGATGCAATGTTAAGCTGGTAGGAAATATTCGTCACGTGAAGGCGTTCCTGCGCAATTAACGTCATCAATCTGATAGATTTGTGCAGACCACTACGTTTATTAACGAACCTGCTCAATGACTATTGGCTATTTTTTTCGGTCAGTGCGTTGAGAATGGATTACTGCTAAGACGAGAAAAGGGAAGTGGAAAGGGAACGGAATTACTCAGGAAAAAATCATTAGATAAACAGTGATAAAAGAAGAAATTTACCATAAGAAATGGTCGATTGTCCCTCTTCAGGTATTGCGTTTAGAGAATAGCTGCTGAACCAAGCGTGCAGCAACGCTTTATTGCGAGCAAACATTTCTCGAATAGGAATGCGATAGGCAACCGAATGCTTAAAATCCCGCAACGAATAGCATGCAGCAGCGGGATAATTTGTAGCTGTCTCGGCTCAATGATCACGAAATGCGCAATTAGAAACCCATTTCGAGGATATCGATCGGCATGGCTGCTATGGGATGTCGATGGATGCACCACTAATGTTGAGAGATATCATTCATAAACAATTGTGAAGATTCTTGATGGAATGTTGAGAGTGCTTCAAACAGCACAGCTGAACTACAGACAGAGAGATCCAAGAGAAAGAAACTGCTGAATGCGGAAAGTGAAGAGCTATGCTTCACTTTGGGTGTCAGGCTCTAGTGACAGTGGAATCCAACTGAAGAACGTTCTAATGAAGTGCCGGCAAACAAATGGCTGCTTCCCTTCGTAGGAGCGATCGTTGAGAAAGGCGACAGCGCCACAAATGCATAGTAGTCGACGTGCGCAATAGGTGCGGTCACTTGTCTTTTCTCTTGTCTTGTCTAGCCGGTAGCAGGTGATGCTCGTTCGTCAACGAATGCTCTCGTTTCCCTAACTCTCCTCGTCACACTTGTACAGTTTCGCACCCCCAACTGGACGGTTGTTACCAACCCATACTGCTGTTCGTAAATAGAAGCGCAAATAACGTGGGATTTAGATGTAGGCATCGCGAAGGGTGTCTCTAAAGGCAATATGTGTGCCAAACGGGGATTTATTTTGCCCCAGTAATAAAGAAGGCTGCGCGGAAAGCGGTTCTTGTGCAATACGATTGCACTAGGGGAACGAATCATGACAGTCTTAGCAGCGTGGGATTACAAGCATCAAAGGTAGATGAAAGATGGCATCACCCCTTTGTAGAATTTTTCATTAGCCATGGGCCCAATTTTTCATAAACGTTTTTACCGGAGACTTTATCTATCTCGTCAACGCCTTTCTTCTAGCTGTCCATTATTTCAAATTGCCCTATTAATTTCAGCAATAAAAACAAATTTTTCAGAGCCTCCCTTCGAGATGTTAGCTTGGACGAGTAAGTGTCAGTGCACCAGAATAACAATTAGGGCAAGTTTGCGGTACCTTCCCGGAATATTAGCAACGAGAGTATTGAGCAAGGCAAATGACTGCTTGTTCCTTGTAAGCAAAGTGCTTCACTAATCCGATTTGACATCACCTTTATGGTGCATGCCATAACAACGCTGACATGCACTATTGCTATATGCAAGCCTATTGGAGAGCGTAGTTAATTCGTCACGAATTTGCGCTAAAATACTAAAGAAAATATGAATCGCAGCTGCCTCAAAGGCGGAAACAAACGCAGGTAACTTGCACCGCCGTTTTAAAAACCAGTTTACACTAGTGAGCAATTCATTCGTTGATCGCATCTCCATTGGCCTAACGCCAAAAATGTCAGAGCTATACGAAACATCCGATAAGGAACTGTCGTATATGCAGAAATTCGACATGCTTGTTGAATAATACTGTTTTTTGCGGGAAGGGGGGGGGGGGGGGG
>JAARMF010000360.1:35258-60356 GCA_022844705.1 Toxascaris leonina | reverse complement strand
AGGGGGGGGGGGGGGGGGGGGGGGGGGGGGGGGGGGGCTCTTTTTCTCTTTCGGTTATTGGATGCTTTTCCCCTTCTCTGATGCTCCATGAATGAGGAGAAAATCTCCAGCGAGCTCAATCTTTGCGGATTATGGGAGAGCGCAATTACATTAAAAACACTTTCAGATGTTCCACGCTAACGATCGTCGCAAGGAAAGCTGCAGAAAAAAAGCCATGAAGGCACGTTAACTAGCACTTCCATGATTTTTTTCAACAAAAAAAGAAAATCGCCGAGCGGCTCAAATCGTTTGTGGGAACCGTTGTTTAAACGTTCTATCACCGCTGAATTCGAATATATCACCCAATGGAGATTTCCTGTATTAGATGGAGATTAAATGCCTCCACCCAAGTGATTGAGGTATTCGACAAGAGTATAGAGAACAGCAGAGACGATGTGATCCAGAGGAATGAACCGACGATCACATGTGTTCGCACCCACTTGAAAAAAGAAGCAAATATGAAGTTGGAGAAATGTATGTCATAAGCGATTGCGACGACAGAAAGGGGTGGCTAGGCAACTAGTGCTATTTTAAATTTTGCCAAAAGTCAATCATTAAAATTCCATAGGCAGATATTCATTACAGAGCTCAGAAATTACTTAACAATACAGCCTCTTTGTCGAGCTTCAGTGCATAATTTCTTCCCCGTCTCCTTTCAGATAGTCCCTTTCAAGATAGTTTATTGCAAGTGACCGTGGCATAATGAAAGTAGCTGTCTAACACCTGCCACGTATATTCATTAGGCGCATTGACTTTCGGAAAATAGCTGTTACGCATTTTCAGTCAAGATAACACTCGTACATCGTGCATTCTGTTTCCTCTATAAATCCACTAGAAGTCGCAGGAGGAAAGCGTTTCCATTTTCTAAACTTGGAGACTTGGAAACGCGCTTCGAACCGTTGCATTAACACGACACATCGTGGCCGCATCGTGTTCGCACTTGTGTATGCCTGCATAGGTCAGTGAAGAAAGAATTGCGAAATTTTGCCGACATCACGGAGTGACATCCATATCAACTTCCAAGTGTACCAACTGCATTAGCAACTGCGAAAACATTTATCCGTGCCGAAATACGCCTAAAAGTTTGCAGCTGATTCTGTTGTATTTTCAGTTCTGTAATTTCCGACAATTTGCAAACATGTTCGGCCTGATGAGTACTGTTGCAGAAACGCGCACTGTGGCAGCACTTTCAGCATGTTTTCCCACTTGTGAGGCCTTCAGAAGCAGTTCCACGTTTTGTGTAATTTACTGACAAAATTTGCACGGTGTTGTTTAGAAGCCGCAACGAATGTTCGCATTTGTATGCTGCTAAAAAATGATTTTGAGTAGCGAAACGGAACTGTCAGCTGAAATTGAAACGTCTGCAACAAGCCGCAATTCATCTGAACTCTCATGTAATTATCGTCTGCATTCGTGCGGCAGTTCAGTGGAATACCGTGAGTTCTTACTGATGCTAATTTCTTCCACAAGTGTGCCTAAGATTCTGCACGAAACTTAGAAATCTCAAGATAAACTGCTTTCAAAAGCGACAGTAGAAAATGAGATATTTCAAGCAACGGATGAATGCTAGAAGGTTTCTGAAGGAGAGGAATCAAACCTCAACAGAAGAAAAAATACAACACCCACAAAAGTCTTAGCATGTACATACCACTGACTCATATGTTCACTGTAATAATAACGGTACAATAATTCGTTCACCGCATCGTACCAGAGAGGAATTTTGCAGGAAAGTTAAAGTAGCGCGTGTGTACTAAAAGGAAGCATCATCGAAACGGACGAACGAGTGCTTGAAAAGCTTATCATTAGCTCGGGCAGAAGCGCTAGCCAGAGCCTTCGCTGCACACTTCGCAGCAACTTCCAAAACAAATCAAGTACTGCAAGAACTAGTCGCAACTATGAAGTGCTTCAATAGATAGCAAACTTCCCGAGGCAATTTCCTGTTTGCAGCTGATTGCATTCCAGCATCTCCATTCTGGCATTTGTTCGTGACAGCCTTAAGTGTCTGAGCATCATCCCACTAATTTTTTTCGCATCTAAACTGAAAACTACAAGCCAATATTTGCAGCGGCATCTAAACCGTCTCTCGACGCATCTTGGCGAGCAATATTTCATCGTCGACAGCGATCATGTCCCAAGTGCATTCAGTTTGTTGACAAAAATGACTTCAAAAGAACAACATAAATCCAACGCATCCATTTGGAATGGGCATCGCTTTAAAAATTGGCAATTTTATGGATCATTTCGAAAATTTCGGCGCTTCTCGGCTTCATTAGAAGCCTTCCGGAAGACAAACGAAAATGCTTGAATTAGGAAGCAGGATTCAACTTTGCTGAACAAACAGTTTTTTGAAACATATACTGCTCCGTTCAAATGATTTCACAGCGGAAGTTCATGCATGCGGTTTCCACCACTGACTGAGTGTCCGAATCGACAGAAGAGGCACCACTAACAAGTGTGTCTACATGCAACAATCGTGTGGCAACCGAGAATTACATGGATGGTTTTTCGAGAGTTTTTCGGGAAACAGAAGGAGGAATCTGTGACGTTTATTGCAATTATTTATTATTGTTTTACGACAGCTATTTTGATGGATGAACTGCTGACAGCAAAAGAATATACAGACGCACACAATGAAGACGACTGTTTGTCAACTACTCAGGGAGAGTGAATTCTTTAACTTTCTTTTATCACCAAGGTATCATATAACAGGTAAGAAAATCAAAACAAATTAATGGCTTTTACTTTATGGTATAACAGAAAGAAATTTGCGCCTTTCGAGATGCTTTTAAGATGCCATCAATGATCGAATTTCGGGATAGTCGTTGATGCTTTGATTTGGAATATTTTTGCAGATTTGTTTTGCAGTAATCTTCAAAATACTGCACTGAATGTTTAAAAAACGAACCTAGTTACATATTTGTAAGCAAAGATAAAATGCCGAACACAGCACGAGAGATAACGATATTGGCGGGCCCCACGCGAGAAGATGAATTGGTATGACGTGCCGAACAAACGAGAAACATTTTTTCCGGAAGGAAGGTTACAATGCAGCTAATAAAGTGATGCTCGAACAGACTTATTTCTAAGCAATATGACTACAATATTAGCATATTGTTGTGACTCTACCCCAGTGATCAATGGTTTTGTTGAGGGAGTAGAAAAAAAACGAAATGAACAAGTGAATATTTGTGAATAACAGTGTGAAGTGCTTCAAGAACGACATAAATCGTTTTCCTGCAATGCAGCAGCCTACTCAAAATTCTATGATTAACCGACTGAAGGGTACCTAAAAGTAATCGGAGGACGAACTCTGCATATGAGCAGTAAATATCATGTGACGATGAGATCGTCTTAGAAGAATAAATTATTGGGCTGCAACGATGATGAGTGTGGTGGAATTTATTTTGGGGGAATGAAAGACGATGAGCGTGCAAGTTGGCATTATTAATTCGAATTCTGCATTATTCTGATCGAGTTCAGGGGAAATGTTCCACTGTAAATGAAGTGATACCGAAAAATGCAAATGCTAGACTAGATGCCGATCTGTGATGCACACTGCGAACAGGTGAAGCGATTTTCACTTCTCATTCGCATTCGACACGACACAGATTGATTTCGAAACGAAATGAAGTACAGACGTGAAACCAAAAAAGATGGAAGGAAAAAGCATCAGAAGCATTCATTGTGATGAAATATTTTGGTTGCTTTCTTCTAGAAGATCGTACTGCAACGTGGCAATAGCTTTGCAAATAT
The DNA here is from genome assembly GCA_022844705.1 of Toxascaris leonina. Lineage (NCBI taxonomy): Eukaryota > Metazoa > Nematoda > Chromadorea > Rhabditida > Ascarididae > Toxascaris > Toxascaris leonina. The sequence goes on along the minus strand of JAARMF010000360.1, from coordinate 56,564 downwards.
TTGTGCGTTCTAAATAATGCAACAATTGCACTAAAGCGCTTCAAATGAACGAACATTATTGCAGGGCTGCACTTTTCGCAGTTGAAGCGCATCATGAACCAATTTACGTTCCGATTCACACATTATAAGCGATCTATCAAAGAAGCAAAAATATGCCGGTAAATGCAATTAAAATATGGTCGGTACAACATGCTAATTGCCATAGCTGAAGCTCACATGGAATTTGCGCAAAGCTCGCGACGGTGAAAAGAACAAAATTGCAACTAGGGGACATCGATGAAGGTGAGTAGCATCGAGAAACTTGTGCAAAAGCTAACCTGCGATTTGTTCATCAGTATGTTCTTCGGATTCAGGTAGAAACGGTGAACTCTGGTGCTCAAAATCATTGCGACGATGCGAAATTACAATTCGTGTGCGACGTTTATGCGAAACGAATGCCCATAATCGAATTAGGAGCGACCACAGGCAAAGCATAAAATGCCAAATGACCATCACAGGATGAAATAAAAAAGATGACATTCTGATCGACAGCCTAATGAGGATCCTGTTAGGCGCAGATAATCAGATAGCACAATCCGAAAATGGCAAAACAACGTTATCAATGATTTCGCTGTTTCCTCTGAGGTGGTTTTTGATTTCCTTAGTGTGAAATTGACGAAAACGTATCGATTAAATTTCCATCACGTGCAGCAATCGAGCGATGCTGTGTACAATCGACAGAGTCTGACTGTACGTAATAATAGAAGGATTGGTTCTGAGCTTGTACGTTCTCCGCAGTGGTTCGAATAACACAGTGACTATGAACAGTCACCTGACTGTTACATACGACTGACAAAACCTCAATGCGCCGAAAGAAACGAACGCTTCACGAAAACTAGTCTACGATATGCAATCATGCATCAACGCACCCAAATAGGCGCACTTTTTGGATATTGTTGTGAGAGATGTTGTCCTGATCCGTGTGGATTAGTCGGAATTACGTGAAACAGCGACCCTGTAAGTGAGCACATTCGATCCGTGCGGCTGACAGTCGTTCGATTTTTGCAATGAGAATGTGGTCGTGCTGAATGATGAGAATCCTTGAGGAATACGCTAGAAAGGTGAGGTAACCGCCCAACTACAACCACAATAGTGCAGCAGCTGGCAGCAGACAGCGTGTGTACATTGTTCACCTTGAAATCTGCTGCATACTCATTAACCTTGCAGTGTAATTGCAACTGCGAAATTCAAAAATGAAACGTCGAATAACACCAAGGGATCGGATGTAGAATCGCGATGGCTGCAGCCAACAGCTTGGACGTGATGAGATTCAAGATGAGGTCATATGAAATTGCAAACACTTTGTTTCCAATTGCACTAGGGATTGGGGGAAAGAATTTTCAGTCTTCGCCAACTATTCGCCACTTCGTGAGCCCAATCCAAGCGAACGGGCTAGGACGGGAGGGCGTCGAAGATACTGCAAGAAGGAATCAGATGGAGGCTGAATGTCAGCGGCTCGTTGTCTGGGGTGGGTCCGCAGAGGTGTGCCGGCAACGAGGAGGGAGGCAGCCTCTAGCGACCAGTGCACGCCCTATTCGCGCGACACTGACGCCAACCGGCGGCCGCTGCGGCCCACTTTGTCTATTTTTTTCTCTCATTCTCATCGCGGCTGGCACTGAGCACAGTGCCTCTTCCACTTATCATACCGCACCGCGGATTCGTCCAGGGACGCCCACCAATGGTCCTCCTCTTCAAGGTCCTTCCACTCTTGCAGTTCCCTTTACGCTTTCTAGATCTCTCTTCGATATTTTGGTGAGCATGTGAAATCATTCATTGTCTTCAGCATACTTAATTCCGATATTCTTACCTCTAGTCTAGTCCAGCTCTCCGACTCCATACTAACTTCTATGACCTGAGGGCTTCCATCTCATATGATCCGGCATTCTTCCTCATCCTCACTAAACCAATCTTCCAGATTGGCCTTTCTGCAGTCCTGCACATCAACCCTTCCTGGCATTGTTGACAGTCGACTCAAATTGTGCACAAATGACTGTGCCAAGTGATAAGGATTTCGCATACACGCGTGACATTTCCACTTAACCGAGTGAGCTTCAATTACTTGGATGGATTCACGACTGCCTCGAATAATTTAAACAACGAGGCACACTTTGATGGACGACTATCGAGGTGATGACCGACATAAAATAAAATGCATGAACGAGGGCAGTGATGAGACGTCAGGTCGTTTCTCTTGGCTTGACATCGAAAGGACTTAAGCATTTCCCGTTAATGAGCTGTGCGCTTGCCTCATCAGCCCGATTGCAGAAGGTATTGCGCGAATGTTGCGACACTTAATGCTCTTAGCTTTTTTGGGAAATACGCCCTGCAGGTTTTAAGGTCTTCTGAAGTTGGATTGAATCGCAAGCCATCTCACAAGATAGGTGATGCACGTTGTATGGCTCGCTAATTTGCCAGCGACGCATTGCATTTTGTTCTGAGGTGTGTCAGTTTGCCGGATGCTTACTCTTAGAATCGCAACCTGAAGGGAGCGTCAAAACATCGATAGCTGTCTGGGAGAATGCTGATCAATCAATCATGTTCGTCATCCAACGCATAGCATTTGGAGCTGTGCAAATATTTGTGCTTGTTTTGCTGTGAAATCTCTTTCAACGGTGAGCTTACTCACTCACTTCTGCTGCAGTCTTCGCGTTGGATTGTGTGGGTGTGCAGTGTTGTTCGTTGCGAGCCATCGCTTTCAAGGATTCCAAACAGCTGATATCTAGTAACAAGGAGCGCAAAGTCACAAACTCTCAAGCGCACATTGTTAGGTTTGCATGCTATATAATAAGCCAAACGCCAACGCCCAACTTGTGATCAAAACATCAAATGCAACGCTCATAGCCGGATTTGATAGGTATTGCACTGCCACAAATGCAGATTTAAATGTTGCTTAATTAATTATTACACCGATGAAGTGCATCCGTGAATACGCAATCAAAGACGACTCTACTCCTCATTTCTTGCCTTCTGAATGTACTCTTTGGGAATATAAAATTTTCACATAGGCTGCCTTGTCGAGTTGTTGTCTTTATAGACCAATGCGTTTCACATTATCGATCCTTCAACCAAATGCTGTGGAAGTGTGATATGACAGCAACGCTAAAAAATAGTTTTTAAGAAGTGATGGACAAACATATGTTTTTTCGTCGTTTTAAACAATCGTGAGTCAACGCCGTCTTTGTGCGCATAACTGTAAGCAATTTCCTTAGATCAGAGCCGTAAAAAAGCATTAAAGATGACGGCGGCACGTGCCCACTTCAAAACATTCGCAAAAGACTTCTTTGTTCGGGCCCATTCAATGCTCGGGCTTCGTTATCCTTAATAAAATCCTTCATAAAATTATTGGAAAAACCTCGACTTGCGACTACATCGAGTCTATTTCATTGTGGAATTCTCACCGAATACCTTAGTTTTTGGTGACAATTGTGAACGCATTTTCATTTATGTTGATCTGAAGAGGTGAACCTAAATGCGCTGGAGCAGATAAGTGGGAAACCTCTTCAAAGTGCTTCAAATGTAGATCATATTCGATGCCCTTTCGATTTATTCTTCAGTAATTTCATTGCTTCAGCCTTAGTAAACGCCATCGTCATCTGTTTTTTTGGCAGCTCCAGAACATATTATTGGAAGTGAATAAAAACACTACTTAAACCCGTCACAAAGTGAAGCAATTTCGATGTTTTCCACTCATCTCTCTCTCGCACCATTTGAGGATACTAGACGTGCATGCATTCAAAGCATTGGAATGACAGTATACAGAACATGATTGTTGCTTGTTTGTGTTGTCCGAAAGTATCCTTCATACGCCACTTTTCTACTTGAAATTTATGGATGAATCGAGTACTTGGCAGTTCCAATTTCTACGCACTAGTCCGCTCCATCCTGATGTCCCCAATATCGAGATCATAATTGAATTCGTCGTAAGCAATTGCAAAAGACACGCGCAGCATCAAGCTTTTCAGCATAGCTAACATCCGCAAGCTATTATTTTCAAATTCTGCATGATGCATTGGAGTGTACATTGTAATACGTCGAACGAACAAGCAAGAAAGCATTCACAAGTGAAGCTAGCAAAAGTGCAGTAGCACAGTAGACTGCAGCTTTATCTTTCTCAGAATCGTCTTTGTTGAACTACAAACATAACGCCACCTTTCCTTTTGAAATTCATTGATGAAGCGAGTACTTCACAGTTCCAAACAAATAACTTCTGCTAGTTATTTGAGTATTTGTGTAAAAAGTTCGCTGCTTCACCCTAAATGTCTTCTGACGGGAGCATATCATCATTAATGAACGCATATTGGAACATGGGAATTATCAAAGAAATTATTTTGACCTATGAAGTCTCCGAATGCATCCGACTTACTAGAATATATTCACAAAGGCGGCGGAAATTTCAGGCGAAAAACTAGAAAGATAGTCAAGTTAGCAGGTTGAAATAGCCTGCCAAAGCACTGGCCTCACAACTTTACCGTTATCGCCCTTGTAAACAGCATCCTTTCGTTTTTAATGGAGTAATAAAGGCTTATTGCGCTATTGCAGCTCTAGTGAACCAAATATTCCCTGAATTCATTTGACTGGCTATTGAAGTTGTTCTATTTGATGGCTCTCATACTGAGCTCGTGCACGTAAAAAACAGGTATGAAAGTACATCACCGTCAGTGGCAAGAAATACACTTTTAAAGCTAAGCATTCACGTCTTTGCTGCCTAATCGGAAACCTGACCGGCATGGGATGTATGTGCATCTAACTTTGATCGACCAATGTGAACTTAGGAGGTCACCTGTCTCTTCATTATGCTCCCCAAACGCCGCAGATTCCATTTCAATGGCTGATACATAAAAACTACTGAATATTGAGAGGGACGAATGCACAGGATACGACGTCGCCATAATGGCATTTAAAATGCAAACGCACACTAAAGCGCCTTCGATTAGTCGCTCAATTTCTAAACGCTGTGTAGTCGAAAGCAAAAGGGAATTCCCTAAACGATGCACTTCCTAAATTTCATTAGTGCAGTTTCAATTTGCACAGCTCAGCTGCTGTATATACACGGCATTGTTTTAAATGGGACGGGGAAGAATTTCGGATGCTGCATCTGTGGTACCGAAATTATAGGCGACATTGAAACAAATAAAAGGATGAAAGAGAAATCTTTTGCGTTTTTCAGTTGTAATTGAAGATGAACAATTGCGAGGAAGTCAAGACTGCGATAGAGCCTTACTCAATCAAAAACAGTCAACTAGGCGCTCAGAGCGACAACGAACTCCAACGCATACTGAAAGAGGACGTTGCACGCCACCTTCGTCCTTCCAAGCGAATATAAACTGTAGGCCAGTTGAGGACTGCGAGGGGGGACGGAAGAAGATGTGGACGTCTCTACGATTTTGATTTCTGCTGGAAACCGGAAACTTAAAACAGTAAGACGGAACAGTGAAATGAATGAAAATAAGGCGTGCAAAGAAATAACAACATCTAATGCATGAACAGAAAGGAGCATTTCTACCGCTCTCAGCAAGTCTTTCAATGAACAGCTGAGATTATCAGCAGATTAGACACGAAGGTCATCACGTTCGAACGCTCATTCTTCAACGAATGTTTGAAATTTAGCTAAGAAATGAAGATCTGCAGAAGCAACTATCGCAAAAACAATATTTTCTCTCTACTCAGGCACAGCTCAGGTTGCTCTCTATTCTTTATCAGAGGAGCAGGTAAGCAGAGTACAATATGATTCAATGGCGATATCACCAATGACGTAATCAATTTCAGAACCCACCAAGCTTCTAATGAAAGCAATAGAAAAAATCTTAAGACTAACCATACTCTGCCGAATCGCTCAAGCCACACATCACTTCCATTCTTCGATACCATCATTTTCAATGTTCCTCCAAAGAAAAACAACGCACCGATCGTATGTGTAGAAGTTCTAATGATGTTCAGCACATTACTAATCACCGTCCCAAAGCAAACGTCCCAGTTAAGGGGTCAACGAATGAGGGAATCAGATTGTAGTGGCTGAATGAGACTGCTCAAGCGCAACAGCAGTGGTACAGGAATTCGATCAAAACGAGGTGATCCGCAACAGCCGTATTCAACGCCCCGAGCAGCCAGACAAAATTCCATTTCAACAAGCTTCTGCCGATGAAATTGGAACTCAGATTAAGGAACGTTTGTGTTAATTCCTCAGATGCGTTAATCCGTGTACTGACCAGTCCATCACGAAATTCCCTCGAATTCAGTGTCATCAATTGGCTGTACATTCAATACAGAATATATGATGAATTGGAAATCACATTCCTCGTTCCTTTTGCAGTTATTCGACATCTCATAAGACTACACGACACTGCAAGGTTGCGAACCGATGTAGTTATAGTGCTCGCTATAGCTTTATGTTATAATGGCTGAAGTATTCGTGATTAAATCTTTGAGAATAAAGAAAGAGGGTATCACGATTGTAGAACCGTGAAAGACAGCATCAGCCATATATAACGAACACCGATTAACAGATCTGGTAGTGATTCATCTAGGAGAATTAAAGACACTATAATTGTTGTTTTGAAGCGACCTTACCGCTGAAGATATTGCTGTCACATAAGCTGGGAGATGTGACTTAAAACTGGTTTTCCTGAAATCAACCAATAAGAAAATTTCGTCTATCAGGGGGCATATCACTTGTCAATCACAACTGTGTGCATATATTAATACGCCACTTTCAAACCGACTTTTTGAATCCATATGACAACACTTCAAAAATTGACTTTCGTGTTCGGGAATTTCTTCAACAGCTTTACAGGATTCATTTACAAATGTTTTGACGTTTGGGATATAAGGATTATTGGGTGGTACCGCCAACATCATTTTCTTCATTTTGGGCTGCCTTCCTCAAAATTGCGATCACGACAGCTCATTGTCGGTCTGCTGAACTTTTATCAAGAAGGTAAACTAATTCTTTCTTGGAAAACATTGAAACTGTTCACTTCACTCTATCGACGACGAAAAATCACGGGGAATTTTTGTCTTTGCGATGCGAATATTAGTGTTTTTAAAGATTTTTCATATTGGATGCGCAAGTTTGAAACGTAAAAATAAAGCGATTACATCGACAGCGAAAGGCTTAAAGATGCTCATGAAGAAAAATTTTAATCGAATTTATAGCGAATGTCGGAAGTTACTTGCGCAAATGCAAGACAGTCGAAATTCAAATTATGTGATGGTCCACCACCCGCAATAAAGTTACATTTTCACACGAAGATGACCGAAGGAATCACCAAACCAATTAAGCTTTAAAAAAGACAGTCGCTTAAACCTGTAAAAAAGGCAAGTTGTTTTCCACAACAAAAAGCTCCACAGTGGAGACAGTTCATTATACACATTGTTCAAAATTCAGAATCACTTCAACCCTTCAATTCAATAAGACAAACTACACTCGGAGCATCACTTTGTGCTGAAAACGCCGAATGGCGTGAACAACAAAAGTTGTGTGCCTTTTAATCCCAGCAGTGAAATATAATAGGAGTCGTGATTGAGCAATGTCAAAGTTCAAATTCTTTCACCATTCAGCCCCAGCCATTAATTATTCACTTCGGCCACTTAATGGTGGAAGAGCAGTTATTCAACCGCCGATCTTCGGCGCTTGAGGATTGCATATATCGGTGTGAAGGTTCAACTCTTCCAATTTCAATCACGGCAGAAGAACTCTTCGAGCGCCATCTACAGTGTGCGAAACCGAAGAAGTCTTGCCCATTGAAAGTATGACGTACTCTGCTGAGATCCTTACTCGCAGTCTCTAGTATGGATATATTCTTAGACCCTGCCGACTCCATAAAGAGCTTGCATCTTTGGCCAGGGTGATCCTTACCTAACAAAGGTCGTATTATTGAAATGAGGGCGCGGGGATTCATATTTATTGAATCGGTCTCGAAAAATCAAACTGCCTGACCTTACGGATATGCTTGGCGGTTACACACTGATGTCTGAACAGCCTAGAACAATGAAAATGGATGTTGATCAATAAGAAAGGATATGTATTGGCGAACACAAATGGCCGTTGCATTCTAGCTTATGATCCAATGAATGGTACTAATCATACGAATTAGTCATTACCTCAAGCAAATGGTGTTAGACTGCGCTAGCAATAGGTCACATTTATAGAAATACCCTGTTGCGCTAATTCAAGGATATGCGAGTGTGGAAGCAGCAACTGGCAGTGTAATTAATAGTTCTGGATAAGACCGTTGTAAAGAACGACCTACACGAGCCAGAAAAGACTTACAAAATAGAAGAAATGAGATGAGTCGACTACTTTACATTCTATTACTGACTGATTAGCGCGCAATATGCTTCTCGGAGCCTTAACACAAACAGCACAAATGCAATGCACTCTGCCACTTCCAAGAGTCAAATGATCCTCGAAAATTCATCAATTCTTCGCGCAAGGAACATTGGCAAACCTCCCGGACAAATATGCACTCGAAACGAATCGGAAAGAATGCCAATAAAGTGCGGTAACATCAAGCACCAAAAACGCATTAATGAAGTTAATTACACCTGAGTGCCTGTAAGCTCATCAGATTCTGCTGCATCAACCTTGAAGTTGTAAAGTGGAAGGCAGCTGAACGCCCACTAACTTTCATGCGCTTCGCCACTTCCGGAACTGAAAACGAATATATAGACATGTCTACACTCATATGCGCTCTCAGCTGCGATCTCACCAATCGTTCGTTTCGGAAGTGTGACTTGTCCAAAATGCTTAGAAGAGGTACCGTATCATGCAGGTTTAACGGCTGTTGCTATGTCGTCACTTGCCACGTCATGGAGTGCTGTTTCACTGGTGTAAAATGCGATTACATCCTTATGTCTTTTATGGAAAAAATAATTGAACGAATATATGACATTTGGTTGAGCCAATGGTACAAAACAGCGTTCATTTTAAACTGATGCGGTCGAGTGGCAATAAACCGGCGATAGTCAACACATCCATCAAGAGTGCCCTATCGCTCACGAATCGTCCTTTGGGTAGCACCATCAGCTGCCGTCATTCAGTTTTTTCCTCAACAACGTTATGATAAAATGCAATTGCATTTTCTTCAAAGAATGGAAAATACTTTGCCTAATGTGACGACGTCTCATGAGATTGAATGGAAATATCGAAATGGTGAGAGCATTCGCGCAAAACCTCACGATTTGATTTCAAAAATGTTTCTGGCTCATGGATGAGCTCGGCAACGGAGTGTCCCTTGTTGAGCCATCCGTTTCGGTCTGAAATGGTTGAAACGCTTCGCGATGAATTCAAGCGGTGTCACTCTACGCCATGTCTCTGAGCTGCACAAAAGCACACAATTCAAGCGCAATTATGTGACGTCTTAATGAGGCACGCACTGCGAGCTGGCAAACATATTGATACCCACTCATGAACAGTCATTAGCTGCTGCCTAAAGAACGGTGTTTGTCGCCCTCTGCTTGCACCTGTTCATGCAAACGCACCGATCAGCAGCGCTCTTAGTGATTCATCGACCGAATGGACAATAACCGGAAAGTGAATTCTGACTAAGGGGACAACAACATTGCCTTAAACATAGTAGGTTAAAAACTCTCGGAAATAATTTAGTGGAATTTTTCTCTCGTTAATAGAGCAATCTCTGTTTTAGTTTCAACAGCTTCAAAGTTTGCAAACATGCCACTATCAAACGACAGCCGTTCAGAAAAAAAAATGATGCGGAGCAGCTGACTCAAGAACAACGTTATATGGAGAGTGATGGAGAGCAGAGAGCAATCGGGGAAGCTTTGAGGCGAAAGTGCTCATCACTGTCCTCCTATGAGGGTTAACATGAACTGTGTGATCACTCCATTAAGCATCATGAAGAAGCAACCGTAACAAATAGTTGAAAACATATTGTAGAGTCTATAGCTTCGCGTCAGTGAACATTGTGCCTCAATGTTCATTAGACGCTTGATGAGCAGTTTCCAATTGTCACCCACTCCAAGAAACTCAACATTGACACTAGAATGGCTCAGAAGGCTAGAGGTGATTGAATTGCATTTCGCCAAAGAGGAATTAACGCATCAGTAGAACATGCACAAATTTGAAAAGATTATGGCTATGACTTAATGCATGCTTAATGTTCACAGTTATCTCGAACACATGACAAGAAACCTTGCGGGTGAGAAGTGAACATTTCAGAATTGCACCATATCGCCTATGCAGCAATTTCCTCTAGAATACAATGTTTCAATTATTCCCCGCAAATGCCTTCTAGAGCGAGTTACTGTTAACCAATTTTTGATATCTTATATATTGGTAGTCCTTTCGTCTTCACATCACTCATGCATCTACAGCCTAAGTCAAGAAGGTTGACACTTTAGTGCTCAGTGCTATCAGTAACGGCAAAAACAAAATGTGAATTGCTTGAATTGGCTGTGATGCGAAATATGACCATCTACATATCTCTGAGGATAGCCCCAACAGCCTTGGGTCAACCCCCTATCGCAATAGCCGGTAATATTAAAGGGTTATGTGTAGATACGTTTGTTTGTGGTGCAAATTTCGTATAGGTCCTTGACCAGCTAAGAAAATTTAATTTGGTTTTATACGCACTTTGAATGATATTATATAACGACGGATACAGGATCTCTTGAATAAAGCGCTGTGTAGAGCCGGGTTCTCCTGCTGCGTGGAAATAAATTTGAAGGCTTGATGCAGAGGAATTATCCTGCTCGCCTGCTGCAGGATATTATTGCTCTGAACCCATCCCTGCTTCTCTCCAAAGAAGCACTGTTAAGCAACCTAAGTATCGGATTTCATTCGCAAGCTGATTGCATCAAATAAAAACTCTTTCTGGAAAATTGGCAGAAACTGGAGGCCTTCTCGAAAAAGACAGGTTCCCTCTCGCCTCCCCTTTCCAATTTGGGATGAATAGAAGCGCCTTTGCCAGCGATTCAACCCAGTGAGAGAAACTTCACCTGAACAAGCAAGCTATCTCTAGTTTAAATCTGTAAAAATTTAAAGCGTTTGCAAAAGAATATCATAGACAAAAATTTCCCGCCTTAAAGGCTTGGAATCTGGAGGGACACTTCTTCTATTCTGCCGGATGCGGTTTCGCAAAACGTCGAGGGGAAACTGCACTGAGCTATCCCTCGAACGAACAGGCTGCTAAAAAACGTGAAAACAGATCCCTTTCATAGCCATCAAGTTAATCTATGGAATTAAACTCTTGAACAGAAATATATACTTCCGCGAGTAGTGTCAACTCGATATCAGTATTGCGCCATGAAACGAGGCCAAAATTTATAAATCCCGTGTGTGCACTTTGGCGTGCATAATTGATTAGTTGTTATGCATGTTTGACATAAATTCACGTAGCGCATAAAGCTTTGCGGAGCGATCGAACAGCTGTTGAACTGTAAACACGGAGTGGTAGATGCAGAGATGCGAGCATGGAAGCAGAACGGCGCTGTATCAACGATGCGACAATCGTGTAAGACGAGACCGGAAATGCCTGTTCAAGCAATGCAAAATTTTACGTCTCATGCAGCAAATTCAACTCAATACTCAGTTTTTAATCATCGATGAAGCAAATCTGTGTATGCGTTAAGAAAACAAGAACTAAAACGATTCCAGACAGTTGCTGGACAGACGACTTGAAAACAACTGCAAACAACAGTACCTGCTAAATTGATTACGGGTGTCTCTGTCTACAAAGAAAACTCATTTAAAGGACCGGTGGTAAATGGCCACTGTTCCAGAACACAATCATCTCTGCAAAATCTTCTACGAATACTTCAATCCCCCATTCGGTGCATCAGCAGTGCTGTAACTTTCGTAAGCAAACAGACACAACAAGTTGCAATGCTGTTGGCCCTTCTGGAAAGCGAATTGTAATAAATGAAGAAGCGTTTTACGTACATCGACACACCGTTCCCACTTTGCCTTTTGGAAAGCTACGACGGCGAAAGCCCGAATATAAAGAAAGAGGAAGGAAAAGAGCGCATAATGCACTTCTTCATGAAATGAGCAGCTGCATGAATGCTGAAGCAAAAAGTTTTTTGCCTGGCATTTAGTGGTTCTCACGAAGAGCTTTGCATATGTGAATTAATTAGCTCTCAGCTGATCGGAGAAACAGTCGAGGACATGAAAGGCGATTTAAAAAGTTGCATGCTCTTATAAGATAATCAAACTTTTGCAGCTTTTGTACCTGACGAGTTTGAATTGGCCAGGAAATGGACATAAATATATATATATATATATGGAGAGAGAGAGAGGGAGAGAGGGAGAGAGAGGGAGAGAGAGAGGGAGAGACGCATAAACAGGGTGCTAGCATGGTGCAGCTTCCAAAAAAATCAACAAAAGCACATCAAAACCTGAATAGCATATTAACCAAAAGCGCAGAGTTTCCACTGTGGACCTTTTTAACTCTGTCAATGCGCTGAATAAAACTGTGCACTGAAGAGTCAGAAAGAGCATAAGGAAAAATGTGAGCAATAAAACAGCTGCGCGATATTTTTCAGAGGCGTTTGGATTTAAACGCTGGAAAAACTGCTGCATTCAAACAGCACCATATTTCTGCTTCAAAGCGAATAGAACAACAGCTGAACTTCTAATTGCGCCTTTTATTATTCAAGTTTCCTTTCCGGGCAGAGATCTATCAGAATACTGTTGGCCGAGAACATCGAAAACTGTACCCTACAAGTGTCGATTTCAGAAGCAGTCAATGTTATTGATATGAAACCACCAGCAAAGGTCATAACTATCGCACAATGGAATTTCAACATGAACACATCATCCGTCAAACAATAAAACAAAAAAGCTCCTTCAGAGCGCAAAAATGTCACAGCAAATGCGCGCTTAAAAATTCTTTCATGATATATGACTTCGCTACTGCTTCGAAGACATGTCGCCCATCAGAGTTGCCAAATTTCAGTCGCGCCGTGCTATTTTTTCTCAGGTGTGTTCCATCTTGGTGACAATATGATTACTGTCAGGAACAGCTCTCATTAAAACGTCCACCTATAAAGTATTCTATCGAGTGTACAAGTGAAAAATGACCAAACAAATAGCGAAAAGAGGCGTAAAGAGATACCAAAACATGCTCCGATGAATCTAATGCATCCGTTGCCCGACAGTACATTCCGCGAAGTTAGGCTCAACAAGTTACAAAATGTATATTCACATTTTATGTGAATCTGCAGTATTGCATTCGGAAGGAAGTTAAGGTTAAGTGATGACTCTGCAAATGTTTGTTTCTTGTGTGTTTCTTGCTTGGCCGTCTACCAAGTTGAAATGGACTGGAGCGAGAGTAGTGGTCGTTGAAATTCAGCTGATTTATGAACTTTTGAAAAAGCTACTGACAAATGAATGGCACTCAATAGTTGCTCAGCAACCTACAACCAATCGAGTCCCATTCAAAAATATGACTGAATGTGCTTCAAATAAACCATTCGTTGAAAAAATGTGCGAGGAAGAGCAGATTTGATCAAAATATGACTGCATTACTACGATGATATATTTTCATTTGCACTTTGACAAGGAGGACTTTGAAGGCTCAAAGCGTGCCAGCTGTTCTCGTACGATTTTTCACTTGCCCTTCTCAGAATGCCCCATCTTCTTTAAACTTTCCTCTGCCAGGTATCTCATTTCCACATAAAAATAGCACAAACTAACTCTCGATATTTTTTGCCTTCATTCTATTGATGACACCTCTTCTAATTTCATATATTGTTTGTACCTATAAGTAGTTGCGAAAGAATTTCTTCACCGAATTCCATTCTTTTTTATACGCTTGAAATTTAAGCTTAGAAAGAAACACATTCAAAGAGTGTCTAAAACAACGATTACCGCGAACAGTTGAGAAGCGTGAGAAGGGAGGACGGCCGAGATCGTCGAGTTCCATGCTCTGCGCCGATCTTAAATGAGCCGACTAATTTTAAAACGCGTCGAACGAAAGTCGTTTTCCAACGCATATTCGAGAACCTTGTCAAACATTAAACGCGCTTCTTGCATAAACACAAACAACAGCAAAACAAAGGCACAAACGAAATTGCTTTTGACGTGAAGAAATGAACCCATACGCCACGGTGATAAGAAAACGATTTGCGTCGCACTTGTTCGCATTACCCTCGCATGCATCAGAAGGATTGAGTCCATTTCCCCCCTTCGATCTCATGCAGCATATAAATATATATATATATATATATATATATATATATATATATATATATATGCAATAACTTTTTAGCAAAATTTTGCTTGCTAGTAACCTCTATCTCGTTTCATTTCAACATCCTCTACGGGAAAACGAACTTTCCTCCGTTCACTACTTATTGTTGCAGATTATTTCGAACTACTTGCATGGAATAATGAAGCATTTAGATAAGGCACTCGAAAATGATTATTCACTTGCAAAAAATGAGAGGTTAGCTTATGAATGTGGCGTTGCCTCTGCGCTCCGAGGAAGAAGAAAGCGCAAAATAGGCATGAAGGAGCAAAAAAGAATGTGATATTCGTTCGCTACGCCCAACACCTCGCAATTTTTGCATCAAAAGCCTTTCAAAAGACTTCTGAATCAGCGAAAGATTAAAAGCCATTACGTGCGCTGCTTTGTGCATTTTGTCAGAACACATAATAATTAAGCAATCCTTGAAAAGCGCTGAAACAGCGTTAACAAGTTTGTTTGGCAACTGCTCTGCGCAGCACAATTCACTCAAGCCCCTGAAAATAAACGTAGATGACAGTTCAGCACTGCAATTTTGGCATCTTAATTGCTAAAAGAGTAATGACGTCGATTTGAGGTTCTCTTCTGCAATAAGTCACGAAGTCAAAGCATCGCACAGGTGAGGGGTTTTAGATTAATACAGAGGGATAACACGAATGTTTGTGGCATCAGCACGTGTTGACGTCATTGTGGTGATTAGTCGATGGGGATAGTGAAGTAAGTAGCCTAGAAAAGAAGGCTAACAGAAGCAGGAATGAGTTTTGAATGAACGGTGTTCACGTCGAGTAAATCCTTTCTGTTACAGAACTGACCTCCTGTATATATTTTCCAGCTAATTAGAGCCGATTTTTGTGAGCTCCACATTTTCCGCACATGCTTGTACAGACGAAAAAATGCGAAGCCAACAAAAATGGAAGGAAATTATTGTAAATAAATCAGATTTCACTTGCTGATTGTGTGAAGATATTTGCGATTCCTTTGCTAGTTTATGCCTAATTTATTCGCATTCTGAACTAATTTATATGTTTGCGATGCCTGAAGCAGTCTCATTTATACGATAGTGCAGATTGTTGCTGTTCCTTCCGCAAACTTATCAACAGGGTAAGTAGGAGAAAGAAAGCGGAAAAACATATTGAGGACTGAATACTGCGTTTCCTCAAAAGATGCAAGAGACGCGTTTTCACGCTTTAGAAGTTGCGAGAGAAAACCTGCTCAATTAGAGTTCTCTCCTCAAAGAAGGTTCCTACTAAAAGATGGCTTATATGCTCCACGTTAATTTATCAGAGGGATCTTATCTCAAGAAATGTGTTTCATATCTCATTTCCTTTTGCAGAGTTTATCTTCTATTTGAAGCGACGAAGTATGCTCATGTCACAAAATAGCGCACCGAGGAACACGATCAATACTTCCACCGCTCTTCCTCATGCGGAAATGATCGTTGTATCCGCAAAATACTTGTGTGAAAGAAGGACACTGAATAGGTTTAATTTCCAAATCAAAATGATTTATAAAGTGGACGGCGGAAGTTCATCATGTAGAGAATGCTTCAATCCAAACTACTGAATCTGAATTTTCCTCACCTTAACTTAAAGAGGAGAGATTACTAGATGCTCGAATCCAGAAATTTCGAGTTCCTATAAGCGGAGAAACAGAACAACGCTGTCAAGCGTAGACTGTTGCTTGTGATGCACTGCATCAGCGCATAATTAATAATTGCTATACATTCCATCAAGTATCCAACCCATTGTTTCCGTTGCATCTCTGCACTTCCGCTCTTCATTCAGCACATACCCACTGCCAATCAATATATACTTGATTAGATTTTAAGAAATAATATAAAATTTCCTCTGCCTTGGTAAGATTTTTATCCCAGGTGACGAGCGAAGTGGACCAATGAAAGACAGAGGTAATACCAAAATAATTTAAAAAACGTTTACAGCATACATGAGCTTAGGAGTGGCATTAGCTGCACAATGATACCTCTGACTCATTTCTCGCTGCAGCACTCCGCCGTGATGTGTTCCTCCATGCGCACAACGTTTGTACACTGCACTGCTGCGACGTGTTTGCACAGTATGTTCAGGGAGCTCAACCTTTCTATGGAACAGCGGAATAACATTCTGCTCACCAAACATCCAACAGCACTCTAAAGGGCTCATGCTTCTCAGCCGATCTACTTATTTGTTGACCAACGTGGACCGTTCAAATGTAAAAGACGTTAACAAAGTACTTCGTTCAGTATTCAGATAGACCTGCATTACTCTCATCAATCTGGTCGGAACTCGAATACAGAGAAGTGAGAAACAATGCATGCAAACGTGCGTTTCAATTATCTGAATAACAGACAGAAAAATGGGCAAACGGATACAGCCGGATATCGATGGACACTGTTGATGCGCAAGTGCTGTTCGGTCTTTAACATATAGCGGTGACATCAGACTTCAGAAGTTAAGCAGTATTCGGGTAGTGAACAAACATTGAATGGCATCAAATTTCTCAAAGATTTGAAAAGAAATCAAATATAAACGATTCGCAGGCGATTACCACTCCAATTTGATGTACACTCTAGGGAAAATAACCACCGTTACCAGATGCCAGAAGCTGACCATCGTCAGTACGGAGCAGCACATTTTGGCCATAAACTTTCGAAGTTTGGAACCTGAAGTGACGAGGGGAAGGGGTGCTATATATCCATTTGTGCTCTCAGTGCAGCTTGCAAGTGAGTTTCCAAAGGAACTTGCAAAAAAAGTGTTCGTCACTTGCTTTGAACTCAACGTTATGCGTAGATTATCACTGTGCAAAATTCTCCCCACATCTTCCGTTTGTCTCTGCACAAGTGCAGGATATTTTTAATGCAGCACAAAAATCTCAGCTACAGTATCATGCTCCTAGTAATAATCTTCAACTGATAATATTCCACCTGAGAACAACGCGGCATGCTTCTTTTCTTATCACAAGACGACACATCGGAAAATGAAAGAAAAAGCATAAAACCCGGTGGTGGGAGAAAACATACTGAGATAATTAAGGTAAATGAGCGAAGCTTTGAAAAAATCAATGAAGGTTTTGGATGGAAAGGGGCGTAGCTTGAAGCATGCTCACATCCACCAATCCCTAGAAATTGCGACGTTACAACGCTCTGTTTGCTCTCGACACAACCAAAGTTTGCCCTTCAACTATCGATATCAACTCAGCGAACTATAAAATTCCATTCAAAATATCTGAAAAGACCGGCGACGAGCCGAAGCAGATTTTTGGAGCACCAAACGATAGCATCCATCATGCCCATATACTTGCAAAGCTTTTCGTACTTGGCAACGAAGTGACTCATTATTTGAGAGAAGAGAGCATTAAACGGAAGCATATGAGCATGGTGACGATTGCCCTTCAGTTGCGCATATAATTTCAGCTCCAAGTGCCATCCAAAGCTGCTATGGCAAGAAAATTCTCAGAAATTTTCTTGGATGAAAGAATCAAATGATCGTAAAAGCTTTGTCAGGTTTAGTAAAGCATGCTGTTATGTCCTATAAATGACAGCGATGACTGTGGCAAGAAGGAGGAGGGGGGGGGGAGTGGGGCAGAAAAAGAAACAAAAAAAATCTCGTAAAGAATGAACAAGCAGTAAAAGAAGCAATGAAAATGCGATAGAGTAAGCTAAAAAAGCCGACAGCGAACGAATATAACTGAAGATAGCAGATTTTTGTTCGTCTAGCTTCAAACACAACATTCCTTATTGCTGTTCAAACGATCGAAACAACCTCAGCCAACTAGCACCTCATTTCCAAATGCGAGAATGCAAATTGAGTTATCACAGACAAAGCAAAGTAATTTCCACATACCCACCATTCACCGCTCATGCCAAATCTGTTATGATAGTTTACTGATATCGACACGACCTCTTGACTCCTGACCTTCACAGATTACTTAAAAAAAAAGACGGGCGTAAACAGTTGCACGATCGATGAAAGCCCACTACCGCTGCTACGTTCTAATAGACCACTGAAGCACAACTTCATGACATTTGAGGACCAAGTGGTATGGGCGTAGAATGTTGCCTCATACCTTTATGTGGTATGCGATTGTATAATTGGCAAAATTCGACCAGTTAGGGCGCAGGTAAAGCAAAGAAGCGAGTGAAAGAGACGCGGTATTTATGGAAGCATGACAGGCTATGCTGGGAGGAAATGATCGGTGAAGCGCCTTGTTGAAGCGACACAGAGAGTCGCCATGTGCGCGTATGCTCTCCGTTGGCCTGTTTTCACTTACGTGCTACAGTAAGAACGCTAGTAGAACGACAAAGAAACTCTTTCAGATTTATAACTTTAGTTGGAATCAAGTATCGTCGTAATGGACAAATGCGACTTGCATGCCCTCGAATAAAAGACACTTTCGCTTCTCAGCAACAAAATTGAAGTTGCTCTCAAACGGCGATCTCATTGATCTTTGGAAATATTTAAATTCGGCATAGTCGCTCATAATCACTGAAAAGAAGATATTATCAGTTTTAAAGTGATGGATAGGAAACTGCCTTTGATGAAATCGTTGCCACTTAGAAGCCACTTACTGGATGAGTTCTCCGGGAATTAACGTAAAGTTAAGTATAGTGGTGGAAGAAAATATGCACGGAAACATGCCAAAGACACGTCTATTCGAACATACAGCGCAGACAAACGTATAGATGCACAATGCTCATGCGCCGCTTAATTTCAGGCCTTTACGCAAAAATCGCAGTGGAAGGAGGGTGTTGCTCATTGAGGAGATCTCTCAGCAAACTCCTGAATGAGAAGGAGACAAAACTGCAATAGCTGAGGAAAAGGCGTAAGGGGAAAAGAAAGTGAAATAGTTCGATGAAAGGTCGTTCGGCATCGCGAGTGAAGGGAAGGAAGCTCTTCAGGAGACGATAAACTGAAAACGCAAACTCGGAGGGACAACAAGGGTGGACAGCTGCACGCTCCATACAATAAATAAAGTGCGACTGTTCAATCGAGCATTGCAGCGAGAGATGTGCTGCCAAGCGAATTGAGACCGACTGCCGCATAGGGACAGCTGGACATCACACCACGTAATGGACATCTTGTTGCACATCGCTCAAACACGTGCCATGCTGCTTTTACGAGCATCACGCTTGTCTGTCATTTTTAATGTCGATTATGTACTCAGCAATCGACCATCATATATGCCCATAGTAAAAGCACAACCTTCATAAAGACCACACACACTTCACGAAGTTTTGTGATTAAATTAATCGAAAATCAATGGGACGCAACTAAGTAACGATAATAAATTTCTGCGCATTCTATACTTTCAGTCGTGGTAACATTACGGTAATAACTAATGAAAGGCATCCTTTAGACTACAACAATATTTGCAGCCAACGAAGAGAACGGTTTCGTCTTGGACAGCTTCCACGAATCCTGAGCTTCCTCTAAACATTAGCTGAAAACTTCGCAACTTTGGAGTACGTTCACCCATTTTCCGCCTCTTTCAAAAGCATGAAAACGTTTTTGTCACAGAGAGGTTTGCAGGACGTAGAGCTGATGATTTCAGGTTTAGATGAATTTATCAATCAACGCCCCCCTCCTGAAAATTCCAGTGAAGTACCGAAATTGCATCACGGAAAATTTTGTTAGCACATATTTTTTGGGTGCAAACTTCTAATGTTTGTCGATGAAAACATAACGGAAGATTTGTTTATATTTTGGCAGAGATTAGTGGCAGGCAATGAGAAGAATTTTCAGGTGGCGATTCAACATGACAAAGTTTCATATTTCACGGAACAAGAAATCACATAAATGCAAAC
This sequence comes from Toxascaris leonina, assembly GCA_022844705.1. NCBI lineage: Eukaryota > Metazoa > Nematoda > Chromadorea > Rhabditida > Ascarididae > Toxascaris > Toxascaris leonina. The sequence continues at coordinate 36,521 of JAARMF010000360.1, read as the reverse complement.
AGACATTTCAGACTCACGTTTCAAGGATCACGAATGCACGAAAATGTTCTCGTTGATATACGAGGTGGACAGTTGCCAGAAAAAAGCGGCTGCAACCGGAATTGTTTAACCGTTGGGGAGAAAATTTCGTCTCAGTTTCTATCCTCTCTTATTATGACTTAACCATGGTCATGTTCCACTGCCAGTGAATATACAAATGCAAAAATTCAAGAATGATCGTGTTATTTTGGTTGTGAACAAACCTGACTTTAGCAAGGAAATATTTCGTTGGATCGTTCGTGTAAATACTTCCTGCAGACTTCGATCTCGATTTCATTAGTGCGTTGAAGCGAAGTACAAGAAGAAGAATATAGGAAAGCGCTTCTTTTTGGTTATCAGATATTCATATACGCATTCGAAGTGAACGCATTTGGAAGATATGTATTATAGATCTCGAAGTGTTTATTATGTGCAACTTTTGCGACTTGCGAAACTTGAGTTTTATCAATCGAGACGGATTAACATTTGAAACAACGAAAAGCAATGATACTGAAATGGACAAAAACGACTCATATGAGTGGTATAAATTGGTTATGAACGAGGATGCAGACAGCTGCCATTATTCACGGATGGATTTTACCTAGCAGAACAAATAGCTGAGCTGCACTAAAAACGCAGAAAAAAGTCTTTCGGTATATGGATTGTACAGGAACTGACGGCAAAAATGGTCGCTATATTTCAGAAGCAGCTTTGGGCTCTCAAATGCCGTCAACGATGGCCGCATACATCACGTATTACTTCTCCTTCGAATAACGAGGACAACAGATATCTTCACTGCATGAGTTGATGCGATGAAGCACTCAGCACCATTAAGAACCCTGGCACAGCCGTGAAATGAAACAGTTTGGTAGGGCACAAAGCAGTAATAGCGAACACATTAATCAAAAACGCAGTATCGCAATGAGCAGACGAAATGGGGATGACAGGGGAGCCCAATAAATCGCAGCAAAATACTGTATTTCCAACAAAATTCACTAGATGCTAAAATTAATGTCAGAAACATATTTCTTTAGAAAATTACATCAAATGATATCAGGAGATGAGAACACCTTCATGTGTTGAGACGCCTTAAACATTCCAATTGATGTGTCATAAAAAGGACCATGAGACATTAATGTTGCAAAAACTGAAAACACGAAAGATATATTGGCATCAGTGACGAAATACGCAAATTGATATCGAGATTTCATATATATATATATATATATATATATATATATATAT
>JAARMF010000360.1:10769-34270 GCA_022844705.1 Toxascaris leonina | reverse complement strand
ATATATATATATATATATATATATATATATATATATGATGACTTTTAGTCACTATATATACACAGTGACTAAAAATGTGTCTAAATGTAAAGAAGACAAATATAAGGAGTGGAACTGTTTTGAAAATTAACTATTGAACATCGTTGAATGTCTCAAAAATTCCTATCGTAATAAACTTTCGAAGTGGTTAAAATGTGTTGGTGGAGGAGCGACGTGATAATAGTGCGAATGAAAAGAGGATAAGTGGGCAGTTTGTGCTAGACGCTTAGAAGAGAATGAGCGAAGGTCATTAGTATGGAAGGGAGGTGAAGCGGGCGGAATGCGGAGACGAGAGGCGATTCAACCACGCCACTGAACGGCTCCTCCCCCCTATTTGAATTCCAATAAACGAAAATTTACCTTAGTCCTCAATTGCTAGAATTACAAATTTTTAGTCTTATATAAGGTATTAATTGTTGTAAATCAAGAATGCATTTTTCTGCGGCATTGGATCACCAGTAATGAACTGTTGAGAATGGTATTAAAAACAATGCTAAAATGAAAAACTCGCAAAAATATAGGCGTAAAGAAGTTAAGAAATATGTCCCTCACGATCGTGTCATTTCAAAACTTCGCCAGTGACCGGCCGATTGCATGAGTTCACGATAGGAATAAATAAACGCTTTACTCTTCTACGCTCACGAAATATTGTTGTAAAAAGTCGACTCTAATATACATTTCTGAGAATCGCTGAAAGATTGCGCTCAAAGTATCAAAACACTTTGATTATCAGCCACGTATTTTGCCAGCACTACGTTCCATTCGTTAACTGCAGATGATGGCTTAAGATTCATACAGAGCAAGAGATTTTAGATTGCATTATATCCTTTTTGAAAAGGACTCAATTGTATAACGGAGTCTAATTTTGAAAGCGATCGGAAAACAGATTGGTCAAATCGAAATTCAGTGAGACAGAAGAAATTTCATTGCCAACATATTTTAAGCATTCAAATCGAACCACATGGAATAACCGATACTTTATANAATAACCGATACTTTATGCTCCAAAGTTTCCCTTTGCAGTCACTGCACCGAACGGCCCAACAAAATGCCAAATATTAGTTGCACGCTTCCGATGAGCTTTGATTAGTAGTGAAATTCTGATGCCGAAAATAATAGTATAACAGAAAAATTGAAGCGAGGTTGCAAAACCACAATTGCTGCAAAGAATATATGTAAGGACCACAGCAAACAACTCAATACGTTTAGGTATCGCGTAAAGATCATAAAATTGCTGGGGAACTAACGTGATAGGTATCTGTTAAATAATAAATGTAATCCGAAAAGTTCCAAACAGTAAATATCGAAATGCGCTTTGTTGAACAAATTCTCGAAACAACGTGGAAATCAATTCCACAATCGCTGTCGATGATTCATCGCATTCCGAATTACGTTCTCAAGTGTGTCGCAATTATTGGATTTGAGTAAACAAAAACCTTGTGTAGTAGGTGGTATTGAACACGAGTCGTACCGCTTCTATAGTAAAATAGTCAAAAAATCTACGCAGTGGTAGTTTTTTATTATTTGCTGACTTCTTCCTTAATTAGTGTCATATTTGCTCTGCGTACAATGAAGCGTGACATAAACATTGTTGGAATCGTGGAAGTTGAAATTTTGCAATCATGCTGGATATTTATAAGTGAGTGAAATTTCAAGCATAAATATGGTTGCATATAATTGCTTCGAAATGGTTGCATATGTGTATTTTGTTGTATATGGTTGTATATGAAGCAAAGACGGAATTCTGAGGTTACCTCAGCACAGTGTTTACCGTGTAGTTTGATTTGATTACTCAGAAGATACTGAGAATGGAATCAGAATTGAGAGCGGAGTTTCTGCTAGGAGCATTATTCCACACCGGACACGCTCCATGCTGCAACATCTCAGGTGACTATGCTTCGAAAGGGCACTTCAATCAGTCGATTACTACAGTTTAGCTATTTTTTGACAAGTGCTTTTGAAAGCATCCATTTGCAAACAACGTGGATGCATCGGAAATTATAAGCTGATTGTATTTATAAATGTCGAGAGTCGTACAATGAGGTCCAACTTTCAATATAACCGAAATGATGTACNATTATAAGCTGATTGTATTTATAAATGTCGAGAGTCGTACAATGAGGCCCAACTTTCAATATAACCGAAATGGTGTACAGATATTATGAGGACAATTTTCATACGAATTTTGTTTATTGTGACTGAGAAGAGATCAATGCTTCAAGCATGTAACTATCAAGGGAATCAAGTGCAGTGCTTACGACAATGATCAGTTTTTGCGCATATTCTCTGCCGAAATGATTAAGTTGTAATAAGATCACTGTTGGTTGTGTAAAACCACCCCAAATGCAAGCGCAGATTAGAAATATTCGAAAGGTATGCAGCGTGTTCAAGGTCGCTTTTGATATGAATTCAAAGCAAATGAGTTATGAGTGTGATGAAACGAGGCAGCTGCAGACAACTAAGATTGCAATGGGTGTGAACGAGAGGTGTTTTTGAGTTATCAGAAAAAATGACGATTGATAAGAGTCGAGGAGACGGCTGTTGCAGAAGCCACTGCAGTCAATCAATGGACGCAACAGCAATGGAAGATCCGCTTAATGAGAAAGAATGGGCAATTGGTCGTGATGATGATGCTGTAAATAAGCCAAAATTCCTTTTGCACGAACGAAATGTGACAGTGGTGACACATGGACTTGTTTATCCGATATGTCACAGATTTGATCCCTTTCAACACAAAGTGTATGAGCATTTTGCGGCACTATGGCAAGGAACTATGCTTTTAAGCTAATGAGGACGAAAGAAACATAGCCTAAAAATATCGCCGTAATAGCGTTTGTGAATCCGCCCTTCTGCAGGCTTGTCCATAAACCCACACAGCCACTATATATGAGTTTTGTGCGTTTTTGTTCATATATTATAACCAATTTTGGGACTCTTCGTTTCTGCACTGAGTGCACCGAATTTGCAGAGTGCTCGCGTGTTTCTTGCAGTTTGAAGAATTATTCCGAAGCGATGCGTTGTTTAAAAAATCAATCTCGAGCGACAATTCGCCGATGTGCTAATTGCTATACTTTTTTCATTTGTTGACTGTATTTATTAATTCACAGCCCTGACTTGTGCTCGCCAGCATGTGGCAAAACTTATTCAGGAATTACCTGCGTGTGAGCTACGAAACGATTGATCGAGAGCAAATTTTGATGAATTGTGTTCCCGCGGGCGAAGTTTCGCATAACGATTGGAGAACGACCCTTTATCTTACTTCGGGAAAACAGTGTGCAAAAGAGATCGCCATAACACAATGTCTTCAAAACAATTGAATGTCTAGCAGCACTGATGTCAGCTGCATAATGCCATCGCTACAGTCAGTTTCTGCTATCTGCACTGCATCTCAAAAACATTTCGCAAGACATTCTAGCAAAACTTCACCTAGCCTGATCAAGCTGACTGTCAGGTAACGTTCACCAGTGACAGCAGCCTTCACTTTAACGATCGCTTAAAGAAGGCGGCCTTAGTGAAGTGTTTGTTGAGCCGGGAAACGACACCTGCGACATCGGTCGGCAGCCAACGCAGTATTTTAACGACTTTGACAACCATCGCAAACCCGCATTAAACGCTCAAAATTGCCATTCGATGGCACCATGTTGAACTGTATTCACTCCCGCGATGGCAGATGCGTTTCTCTTGAAAACATCATGCGAATTTTGGGTGTGTTCCTCGTCCAGAGCGCCTATCGCGATGCGTTTATGTGTAGCATTAAACAACTGTGCAAGAAAAAACACGAGAATGGACTTAACTCGCGATAGGTCAATGCGAACTTGAGCACTCAGAGAATTTCTGTAAATGTTTGCATAGGAAGAGAGTGGTTTTTCTTTCATGGTGTGTCGTTCCGAAGCTCTAGAGGTTACCAGTGAATAAAAAGGATTTTCTACCAACAACCCACAAAAGTAATCTTCAAGATCCATGAAGATTTTGACCGCTCGTCAATTTATTCGTTGCTAGCATCCTTACTATCACACCACTTTTCATGGTTTCGCAAAAGTTTGAGCTCTGAATGAACGGCGAACGGAGTCAGCGGCGAAATGATGAACAAATCACTTCGAAGCTAAGGTTTAAAGTGCTTTTTCCTCGTGCAGATGCACTTAAAATAGTAACACATGAAAAGATGTGCTAGCAAAGTCGAAACGATGCACTTCAGCCTACGACGCCGAAAGGCTGCACACATATTCAGACACATTACCCAAAGTCCATAAAAACGTTCTCTGCAGCGGCTGAATAAATCTTCGAGAAAAAAGTCTCTTTTTTGGACATTCTGCCTTCATCCACATGCAAAAATTGGCTATAAGGTTTTCTGGGCATTTATGTGTCAGTGAGGAAGAACAGTAAGACAGAATCACATTTAGAAGCCACACACGATGTGGATTATGTCGACGCCCATATGGTCTTTCTAGCTGACAAGTTGAGAGAACCAAACATAAAATAGGCAGCAAGACAAATAAGCGTGCATACAATCATGGTTTTGTCACAATGAGCATTACAAGAGTTCACCACAGCGTGCAATAAAACTGTTTAAAATTTAAGGGTGGCGGATGGCGATAACATGAACTCGGTATGCGAATTGGGAAGTATTTCAACCAAAAGCGAAAAAAAACTTAACGCCCCATACGCTTTCCACAAAGTAATATGGAAGGACAGAAGCGTTTATTGTCTCTTCAATACAAACTCGATAGAATGAATGAATTATGGCCGTTTCTGTTATGCAGACTTGCAAATGATCTAATTTATGGTCTTTTTAAAAAAAACAGTGAACACAAACTCACCCACACACTTCAAATGGTGTCAATACAAATAAACACACCCTTTATGGATCCTAGATGACCAGTTCCATGTCACCACTTGGCTATAATCCTGCCCTACTTTTACGCCGTCATATTTAAATGTTATTTTCTTATTTCCAATGCCTTCTCATTTCTATCCCTATTCCATTTGTCCCAGTATATTTACCACCCTAATTCGATACTAGCTGATCTTTATTCTTGCATCATGAGCAATAAGAATTCCTCGCATTTCTCCCCTTTAATTGATGCAAGATCAAGGTCTTTTCTCAGGCACCCAAGTACTCACAGGCTGTGTCAAATAAAGGTCCAAATTACGCTAGTGATGTCTCAGAAGAAACAGTGAATACGTTTCATTGGCTTCCATCTACAGCCCATCGCTAATACAGCAGTATCCATTCAGCGCCACATCGAATCCATATACGTCTGAGAAAATTTTCGGAGTTCCTTTCGAAGGATCAGCAAGAGCAGAATCGTTTTCGCTGCAAGTCACCGAATATCTCATTAGCAGACACTTTCAGTTCCATAAAAATATGTATAGGTCGTATGGAAAGCTGACAGACCATGATCTCGCAATAAACAACAAAAAGAACTATTACCTTAGGACTCCTCCGAAAATTTGCTCATCGGGATTATATTCGTTATGCATATCCTCAGTTTTATAGTCTATCGAATTCCATACCCCTTATTCCTATGAAGTAAAAGGCAGATGGAGCTGAAACAAATGTCCAAGATAGCATTAGTTAAGCAGCAGAATACGAAATTGCATAAGCGAGGTGAAGCTCTCCAACGAAAAGAGTCGGAAATAAGAGAATAAACATTCGAGCGGAAGACAGCAATCCACTTCATCCGTTTACGTTTGAGAGGCATGCAAAAAAGTCAAGAGATGTACTCTCAATACCCTCAGCGATCTTCATCGTGGTCTTGATGGCAATGCGAGGAACGAAGTTAGAACGATCAAAGACTGTGAGTTCGGATCGAGAGAAATATGCCTAAAGCTGGTTTTCAGAATTTTGTGGTAGTTTTAAGTTGAAAAAGGTTAGTGGTCATTTGCTGCAGCTTTCAAACTATCTGATCGCTCTAATGACCCTTCACAAGAGCGGACCACTTCAGAGATTCTACGGCTGTACACCGTAGTGCATGAACCTAGCTTCTCATATAGTTCTGAACAGTTAATGTGGGAGAGCGAATTCAGAGAAACAACAAGCACTTCGCGCATCGTTCTTGTGATGCCTTGAACAGGATATCACGAATAGAGCTTGACACAAAGTCATAAGTACTTTTGCCCCCACACTGTGCACTTGTGTCACTGGAATAGATAAACTTGGCAGCCTAACTTCTACATATGTATGTCCACTTCTCAAATTGCTTTGCCCAAAAGCGTTGCTTGTTCTCAGGTGGGCGCATACTGATCAGCAGTAAAGACAGAATAGAAAAACGAAGAAGAAGGTTGGAAAGGAATACTCTGCATGAAAAGGAAGCGGAAGTCTCTATCTCACCCTTCAATAAATCAAACATTCTAGGTCTAAACGGCATGGTAAATACCAGCCGACTGCCGTTACGTAACGCCACTTGAAGTGGAAGTGTCGATGCAAGTGCGAATGAGGCAAAACGAGTCGGCGAAATGACTGTCAAAGTTGAGAAACTTAAGAAGAGATTCAACGGTGTTCACCGTAGCTGAAACGACCGTTAAATTATTCGACAATGACGCACAAACTTTTTTGGGACGCAATGACACGAAGAAAACGATGTGCACTGTGAATGTGGGTACCATTTCGCTTCTTTTTCAACAAGGCAACACAAAAACTACTGCCACGTTAGAAGAGAAAGCTAACTTCATAGGTGATGTGTCATCGAACGTCACATCTCCTTTAGCAATTAATAGAGAACGGGTTTGTGTGTTGTCCTAAGAGGTGAAAAGAAGGAAAACACTGAAAAAAAAAATTCTCAATCCATCAAGAAAGATAGAGTAAAAAGTGGAGAAGGCTTGCCGATGATGAATGATAACTCTATACATGTTCGTGACACAGCCTTCGCCCAACAGCACTGCAGCTGCTTCGAAAGCCATAGAACTAGATGATTATTCACGCCTTAAGAGCTGCAGGCTGGTAATCAAGGGTGCGAGTGCGTGTGTATCTACTACTGACAGGTTCAATGTCATTTATGTTAAAGGCCGTTGTGAAACTCGATTGGTCTCCTCTAATGTCAAGCCTGCTTGCTGAAGAAAACACACAATTTCTGAATTTCACGATGGGAAATATCCTCGGCACTCCTTTCAGACGCACCTGAGATGAATGATCTCGAACCCAAGCAAGAGCAACAGTGCCAGGCCAAACAAATATCACATCAGACCTCCGAGACTGATTTTTTTTTTCAAATTGGCGCGGCTATTTCTCAGAAGAAAATTCGTCGCTGCTCACAAGAGAGATTTTGCAGCAGAAGAAACTTGGTGATTGCTCAGTGTTTCAAGACGACACCTGTTAGCATCCTCAGCACAAGGTGCATAAAAGTCGTTATGTTGTTCTAATGTGGATACTCTTCTTCGCTAGGAAGAAGATAAGCAGTTTTTTTAATTCTTTGGCAGACTTTAGATGAGCTTCTATGATTATATGTAATGCAACCACTAAGAAACCGGTACAAGGGTAATGAAACTGAAAGGTCGGATATGAATATATTCAAATGCAACTTCCTTTCATCAATTATTCTCTCAAACATCCGAGAAAGCGACCGATTAAAACCGACTCCATGTAAATACAACAGCGGGCCACTCGTCCGTGCGTGCACACAGACAACCATTCTTTCATCCTCATCTGTTCGACGTTCACATACACACGAACAGCATATATGTACACGGACAAACGTACGCAGACACACACACACGAACACACAACACGCATACGTAGTCGCGTTTGCTCGCACGCACAGGCACACATCCACATCGAAATGGAGACGTTACAGTGTTGCTTGCTAGTAGGGATTCGCGATGTCAAAGAGAACACGAGACTTGATTAGAGGTGTGGGGCATTGTTGGGCTAATCGCGTTTCTGCAGAGCAAGGAGGATAATACACAAATGTATAATAAAGAGCATGCAACTTTCAGCACAAGTAAACTCATTGTGGACAGTGCAGTAATGACGTTGAAACCGAACTGCGAAATTTCGCTGTCATTTCAGCCTTGTAAATTTATTAGTAATTTCGTTGCGGACATGGCAAAGGCTGAAAAGCTAATTGAGCGTCGTTTTTCCTCTCTTTGAAAGCACTGCTATCGATAATTGTTTATTCAGACCTCTCGATATCTTTGGCCTAAGACATTGCCACTGATGCAGTTCGAAGTCGAGTTCGCTTACTTGGAAATCTTGAGGAAGAAAGATCTTAAAAGTAATTTTCCGAAACCTTAAAGTCTTGAAGTGATAAGGTGAAAATGGAAATAAAGTAGGAGGTACGTCGACAGATGTTTCGACAACAGACATGGGATGAACAAGTTGCCTGAGACTGCCTCAGAGACCGAGCAGTATGCGCTGATTTGCAACGTTGAAAGACAGTTGAGAATATAGCGTTTCACATCACTTGAAAGCCTTAAAAATACGAAGTTCGAGGAAACTAGCAGAGTTTTACATATAATTGCATGGTATGATACCAAACCCTCATCACGTTAAGTGTATGATAAACACAGAAATGATTGAAGCTTCAAATTGAGCAGAAGCATTCGGAATGAGTTCGAGTGCCGATACGCTCTTCCACTGTGATAGGCGGGGAGAGTAAGATTCAGTTGGCGAAGAAAACTGACTGCTCAGGACGTATTAATGACGGATCTATTGTCTTATGCAGTGTTGATGGAGTAGCATTTGAAAAGCAAATGGATATGAGGATGTTGGATTAAGTCATCAATTCCGACTATTTGGACACGAATATTATATAGCATTTTGCTAGCTAAGCGGAACTTCTTTCAGCGTCCCCATTGCTCCCAGCAGCTAGTGTGAATGGACAGATTTAGTGCTCATAGTGATAGTTCACTGAAAAATGCAAACACTGATACGAATATCTCGGCGGAAGGAATACTTTCAATGGAGACATGCTAATATCTTAAATACATCTGCTATAGAATATAGGTAAATCAAAAGACGACAAACAATTGCAGCATAATGACTGCAAAGAAGCAGTATTGAAGCGAATGTGGCAATGCGGCGGTTTTCAGCACGACCGCCAGCTGAGCAGCAAGCTGTTGCGTGTGCTGCAGGAATTTGCTTTGTCTTATCTGCCTCAATATGGTTTCTTTGATGAATTGACGCGATGAAATGCCACCATTTGGGATAGTCGGATTGAACAAATGAAAATGACAGTGGTCAGTGCGCTTCGTTGCGGATGCTAGCATACGGGTCTCATTTCTTTCGAATTCGCTTTCGTTTTCATCCACTTCTTTTTCCACTTTGGTAACACTGAATTGCCGGCTGCTTGGAAAATTTCTGAGGCAGTTATTCCACGATGCACAATGTGTCACACTTGAAATGAGCGAAGTTAAGCTCAGCGAATGGTTGTCCCTATCGAGTAACGTTTGATGACTGCAGTAAGGAAAAATAATTAAAGTAGGTACAACACGGTTTGAATGCCAATCCAAGGACTTCCAGGCCCTCTTCTACAAAGCTATTTATCTGGNTCTTCTACAAAGCTATTCATCTGGCCTTTCTCCCCTAGAAAAGAGTCCCATTCGACAGTTGCTTAAGGCGAGCCATATTAGCAGTCTAAACAAAGAGATGATTTCAAGAGGAATCTGCATGAATTTTCAAAGAAAAATGCAAATGATGACAAGTGAATGATTGATTGCATAAATTTCTGTCATTCGATAAAATCCTCAACATCGGTTGCAGACCTGTTTGCAACACTGTCGAATAACCCACTGTTTAGCACCTCAACGCGCGCAGAAAATTGAAAAGAACCGCGAAATGCATAGACCGGTTGCGAATCCCCTTTTTGCATCGCATCTTTCAGTGATCCAACCAATAATCACGAGTGGTGAAATTGGTTCATTAGCTTACACAAGTACATGCAACTGGCTCAGCAGATATGCGATCAGGAAGTGCCTTCAAGCGGAGGCATGGCATTCGCTACGGTATTATGAAGTGCTCAATCACTTCCAGATATACTAAAAACGGAGAAAAGAGTTGTATATTGCCAGCAGTTTTGATGTTCCTTGCCAGCCAATGAATACAAGTGTATTTGAAGACATGAATCCATTACTTTCTTCGAATCTCTCATCGACATCTGCTGAAGCATTCTGATGAAAATTTTCCGAGTCAATTTTATCGGTGTTGCAAATTTCAGTGCAACTGAGGAGGCGTCCCGAAAAAGTCGATATCCTTCGCTTTCTCGCACTCCGCGTGATCCGATCATCTGTGCACATCTTTCGCAAATGACCTGTATTTTGTGGGTTGCGTTTCAAAAATCCGACCAGTGCAAAATACATTTTTTGTCATCTATAAACGTCCCTAACTGGCTAGTTTATTCGTCAGCGTGAAAGGTGGCTTAGGAACTACGTAATATCATGTGCATTATGTATAAGGCACCGTGATGCACATAATATTAGCCGAATTTCATCATTGTGTCCTCAGTGAGTGCGAGCTTGAAACCACTGAGCAGACATGTAAATATACGGACGGACGGAAAATAGACATGCGCAGGCACAGACACGGATAGCCACAGCGCTTCACAAATGCAGATTCGCTGATACCATAAAAGCTACTCGAGCCTACTTGAAAGGGGAAATTCCTATAGATGTCATTTACGACAGCCTTGAGATCTTATCTAGAGTGAAGCTCATTAGTGCGAGCATTAATGCTCTCTTTGATATGTTGATCCCACTTGAGTTTGGTTGAGGACGATCGATTGCGCAACACATCGGTGATTGATCACCGCAAAGGTGTGGATAAATGCCGTAATGCTGCTGGCAACTAATGCATTACTAAAGTGTTTCGCATGTTAGATTAGTGTAAATTATGTCACAAACAGCATAAATTTGCGACCAAAATTTCGAGCAATACCAATGAAGTGTGCAGAGGGAGGGTTTACAAAAAGGAAGTAAGCGTGCAGACATCGGATTTGTGTGTCGGACCTCCAATCTTTCGTTCACATTGGACCAGCAGTGAAGGAACGTCATAGTATCTTTGCTCGTTGAGAAGAAGCAAACTGCAGAAGTTCTCTTGGGGCAGTTTTGGTTCGATGTATTTTTTAGCATATAGCGCCGACCTCGTAATTCCGGAAATCGAGTATCCGCTCTCATAGACAAAGATGGAGGATTTGAAGTATTTAAAATAATATCCTCGAAAAATATAGGGGAAGCTTTCCAGATGACGACAGCAAAAGATGTCTTTGCTGAAAAATGCGAAGAAACTAGCCAAACGGTGAAGAACAGCAGACACATCTGCATTGATGCTTCCCGCTCATCTACCTGGCCACTTTCAGAATTAAGCAGCAAAAATGAAATTTGCAAAGTAGCAACTTCATACTTTGAACGGCTCGATCACTTGCAAATGCCTGCAGAAATGCTTCCTATTTCTAGCTTAAGAATTAATGAAGCTACTGATACACAACTCCGCTGACTGTTTTGATGAACTTCATTCCCACAACTCAAGTTACTTCATCAGTTTCGGAGAAAAATATAGAGATCTGAAGCAGCGGACATGGGAAGGGAATGGAAAAGTTATATGCATATTACTTCGGTCACATTCTCCCTTGGTATCAGCGGCCGACGCCCGGAAGGTTAGTCTTTCGCAAAACATTTGCGCGAAAGGCCCGACCAGTTGGAACACAAAGTTGTTATTCAGCTTATTTTTTACACGCTATTAACTAAGTCGGTAATTAACGACATAGAATTGTCAGATGGGAGGGATGCAGAACCTTGGGCCAGCATCGCAAGCACTCCAGTGCGAGTCTTTACCAAAAGAACGCCATAATAGTAAAGAATAAGTTGAAAATTCGGATGGCGCGAAATGTGCACAAATTTCTTAATAACATTAAGCATATATAGCTTGTGAGGTATGGTGTCAACCATTGCGCGTTACCTTAGCTCAAGGGCTCCAATGTCAGAATCACTGGGCAGAGAAAGACAGAAGTGCAGTACATGGGCACGAGCCAGTTCCTGTCATGATGCCATTTTGCAAAGTAAATATATAGAAGTGCACAAAAACGAAAATTAAAATCAACGGTACGTTTCAGCAATGCTCGGATATTTTTTCAGCTGGGAATATGCATATATATATATATATATATATATATATATATATATATATATATATGCAACGCAGACGCATATACATAAGTGCCCGCATATACTGTGCTCTACTGTTACTGCTGGGAGGGGAGGGGGTGGGGAAAAGATGGTCGAATGATCATGAGGTTCGGATAGAAAACTTGGAATATGAAAGCTGCCCAAAGTTTCCGTCTTCGCAGGGAAATGCGGGCACTGTCGGGGAGTCCTAGACGAAATATGTCCTCCCAGACAAAGACAATTGCGCGCAGCCACTGAATTTCGAGAAATTTTGAAGTTCGTAAAATCATCACGAAGGCTATTGCTGATTAGCGCCTTGCACAGCCACGTCATGCGCGATCTTTTGGTCGCCTTTTTCTCGAAGTTGAAGAGTTCCAGCAGCACATGCTATCTCAATTGTCCCAACGTTCAAAACCGTGACGCTTGGTTCCGCTATCGTTCTATACTTACTGCTCTCAGCGTGAAAATACAATTTATTTGTGAAGGTCATATTGACCTGTGTATAAATCTTCCTCGCAAAGGGCGGCTGATAACAGCGAAATCCAGAAGGAGAGAACACCTCCTTCTTCTCTCCTCCATCACCCCCCCTCCCCCCTACTCACCGCTTTTCTCAGCCATGAACTTATGCGGACTCACCACGAACAATGAGCACGAAAAAGTGCAAAATTTAATGCAGATGATGGTTGTTCTAACTTACTACGCCGACATAAATTTTTCAGGTACCGCATTCCTACCCATTTGTAATGCTAGAACAAGTGAAAGTCATGGTGCACCGACCTTGAAAATAATGAGCGCACAGCTGCACCGCTGAACACATGTTGCACATTATTGTTCCTTCGCCCATTACTACATTCGGCAACCCGAAAAAGAGTACCAAATTATGACCATAATATTCTCCCCGCTATATTCGAAATTAATCGAAGATCAGCGTAATTCGCGATTCCTTTTTCCGCAATCAGAAAGCGTCAGTATGTTTTGCGATTCTGACCATTAAGAGATTGGAGTTTATTCTCGCGTTTCGAGACAAAAAGCGCATTAATTTCTATCAGACCGCCCTATTTCATCTCTTTGTTCGCAACAAACAGGTACTGCCAATGAACGTGTGCTGTGCATTGTTTTTTTTCTCGTTAACGACGGTTTTCATAGAAAAGCGCATCGAGCAGGCCTATTTTGTATTTAAAAGAATAATGGCTATACCGATACGAAAATAACCTCAACAAATCTTAGCTGATGCACCATTGTCGACTATCATTGTTTAGCGCTTACAGCTCATTGTTCACCAACTCTCGAAGAACAGCAAATGAACATTTTTTTCCGTTAGCATCATGTTGAGAAAATGAATCAGATACATGTAAGAAATGGCTATAAAAAGATGGGTGCTGCTAATTTAGAGAAATGGCAATGCCGACAGAGCTGTCTAGGTGAGAATGCTTGTGCGAGATTCAATAAGCTGCTCAGCACATCATGTGGTGAGTGGATAGCGTTGAGGAGGCAAATCACTTCCTCTGAAGCAATAAAGAGCGAGAAATAAAATGAGCTTGAAGAACGCGATATTTCGCAACGCATTTGATGAAGCGAAGGACCACGAATTGAGGTAATAGGCTAACTGGATTGATACGGCGTGCACTCCCACTCAATTGCACATTAAAACTTGTTTATTTACAACATTGCTCACAGTTCTT
The DNA here is from genome assembly GCA_022844705.1 of Toxascaris leonina. NCBI lineage: Eukaryota > Metazoa > Nematoda > Chromadorea > Rhabditida > Ascarididae > Toxascaris > Toxascaris leonina. Next base: position 20,456 of record JAARMF010000360.1, on the reverse strand, counting down.
GCCGCGGGGGTCGAACTTTGCAAAATTGCGATAGTGTTTGAGGTGGCTGCTATAACCAATGTTGGTGGAAGGGCCATCAGGGGCATTTTGAAATTCCAGTAGGTAGTAATTCTTCAATTTACTTCAGGTGTCATCATGGAAAAAAGTTCAACCATTTCACCTCCTTCACAAATCATTTGAATGTGCAACAGATTATGGTGAGAGAAGAGAATGCTTGAGAATGAACAATTCAGATGGTTCAGATCTTCGAATACGGGTGCGTGAATCGAATACTACCTGACGTTTCAACGAAACCCTTTCAACGGTGCACTTGTTGGGCAACTGCATCAGGGCCCTCGGAAGCAAGTGAATTTTTGGATTTTCAAGCCATGCAAAAGCACTTTGGCAGCAAGTGAACATGTGTTAATGGCAATGCTGAGGAAAGAGTGTTTGTTATAGCTGTAATTTGGATGTTGCTATTTGCTAGATGTGCGGTGAACGATGATGCTATGCGAATCGGTGATTTGCACTACTATGCAACAGTGATGCAACGTATTGCCGCACTAGACCGAGGCATGCTAGAAGTTTTCTATTGCATTAAGGAGGTGCAAAAGTGGCACTTTGTTCATTTATGCTGATGTAAAACAGTTGTTCCTAGTTAATATTACTTACTTGGAACAACACGAAAAATGGCAGCGATATTCCAGGCCAATTGAATTCTCAAGTATCCTCAGAACTCGCTGCTCACTGCAACTTCTACATCACTCAAGTGTATGCAATTAGACAATTTTTCATCGACCGCGCCAGTAGCATTACAGCCACATCGCTGAGTTTTCCCATACCACCGATCAATTAACATAGAAATGTGTTTATTTGGCAGATGCAATAAATTCGTCTTTCTGTTTCTTTAAAGGCGTCGAAACAACGACAGTGTGCATGCTCATTAAAGCTTTAAACTACTGAATTGGTCAAATGCAATCTCAACACAGTTCCTCGTCAACAAACTATGAGTACTTCGAGAGGAATACCGAATAGTTGCGAGTAGGAATGAACTCATTGCTTCAAGAACAAAATTAAATGTACAGCTATTATTGGACATTGAGCTTCTCCGAGATGTTTAACTCACCAAATGCGCACATTATCACGATTTAACACTGGCAATCCAAGATGAGAGAAAATGAGCAATTAAATTACGGAAGAAAAAGTCCCTTGGTGAAGTTGATAAAAACTCAGAGAAGAGACTTCTTTGGAGATAAGCATCGAGATTTTCTAACGCTTCGATAAAAAACGACATCATGAGATCAAGCTTAACGCAGGAAATACCATTTTCTCTAAATTTGTAATAGTTAGGATATTTAGACCGAGAATATAAGATGAAGGTTCTCTTCGAGGCTCATAAAAGTCTTACAGTTCACTGTTTAGCAGTCAAAAAAAACGTCACACAGTTTTGTCGATTAACAGATGATCGTCGAAATTGGGCACAAGGACAATGCTAATGAGAAATTGGAATAAAGATTGTCCACTCAGAAACACTCATCAAAAAACTGGTGTTTTTTTAAATATATTGGGTATAAACACTCTGCACTCGCCTAAAAATTAGATTTTCGGAAATTAGCTGTTGTGGAAGCTCTAAAACATCGTTACTTCTGGGGGCATTTTCACAAGTTTCATGAGCAGCATACAGCAAGGCGGGTGCAGTCTGTGCTGAGAGAAGCCTGCAGTGTAGCAATCTTGAGCGCTGCCTTTAGGCAATGTAAAAAGCTGTTGAACCATATATTTTCCAATTAAACTGTTCGTTGCATTACATATCACGCAAGTGTGGTATAATATAAATGTCATGTCTATTTCTTCCTTCTTATGCTTGAACAGTGCTATGCAGAGCGGACTCGCTGGTGGAAATTCGGAAACAAGAGGATCGTCGGAATCAAAGAAACTATTGAACAAAAAGAGGAATATGAAAGTGAAAAAAATATCGGAGCTAAAGTCGAGCTAGATAATATAAAAGTGCAAAAACACATTGGCTCCACATCTGATCGTTTTCTATAGGGGCCATGGGCAAGCTCCCTCAAGACGAAGCGATGAGTTTCGGTGGGAAACTGTGGCTGGAAGTTTCAGAAACGGCAGAAAAATTGGATAATTCGGGGTGTGCGATGCAGTTAAGCAAGAGCTGCTCATTGGACTGTTCCGTGGTCAGCAGAGCTTGAAAGCGCAGTTCCGACAAGCTCAAACAGGTGTCTACAATGGTCATCAAAAACAGTTGTGATTCAGCTATGCCAGTCAACTTCAGGTAGAGAGAGCACTTCCTAAAATTGCAATCAGCTGATCACGCTCCTGTTGATGCGATAAACAAAATTTAAGCGCCAACTAACTTCGATATGATTTCTCAAGCATCTTTTATTCAACACTCTTTTCTTTTGAAGTGCTTCTATGCTAACCTTCGAGCTGTATGGAATGCTCGCATAACTTCTCTTGTTTCAGCAGGAAATTGGAAATTTGCGAGAGAGTGAGGCTGTTGTTGCAATAATTAAAAATTCGACACCACATGCCATTTCCGTTTTTACATTCCCTCAAAGACGCATATTTTTCAGCAATCAAACTTGAAAGTTCACACGTTCGCAGCTTATTTATCCACCCATTAAAAGCATCGTCGAAAATAACGATGTGATTTCGGTGCATCAGAGCAGTTGGCGCATGCAATTATTCGTGAACCACACATATGCGATCGTCATTCTCAGCACGACGATGTGCTGCAATGTAAAAAATAAAAATGAAATCCTCTCCGATTTTCATGCTGAATTTTATTGCAAAATGTTCTCTGATGCTGCACATACGAAATAAATGCCGCAAGAAAAAACCCTTGATATCTTCGAATGAATCAAAATATCTTCAATAGATGCAACGATCAGGTATATTTATAACTATTTCTTCCATCTGTCAACAAAGTGGAATGCTTTTGAATCGCGGAAGACGACTAACGCGGAAACAGAGAATTTCCATCGTTTCCTAAAAGAATTCCCTTCTCTCTGCTTGAAAATTCATGTGCACAATTGCAACTTTCCACGATCTCTAAAAATGCCTCCATATGTTTTTTGTTGGACTGCAGGTCACACCTGCCGACCTGCTGGCAAAGACAGGTGTTAGACTGTTGATGTGTTCTGCATCCAGACAACAACTTCTTCAAAGTTTGAGGCGATTCTTTTGAAGGTCATAACAATCGCAAACAGCATTTCGCATGCCATTCCACAAAAAGCGTCGTCGCCGCATATTCACGATAATGATCGCAGAATTCATAAAGAAACATCATTTTTGAGAATCACTTTCGATAAGCCATCTCAGCAAGTCGATTGATGTGAATTGATTGTTTGCGAAGAGCGTTCATTCGCATACGAATTATGCAAAATGAACTTGTTTGCAGCACTGAACATATCCAAAAACACATCAAGGAGTGCAGGGAAAGATACGCTATGTGTCATCGCTTTTCAGCAAAAGGTCAGCCCGTTGCGTAGACATACAAAAAGATAAAGTAGCTAAGAATGCACTGTCCAGGAACGTCTAGAACAAAAAACCTAAACTGCTTTCAAGCTGCAATAGGCACGCGGAGAACAGATTTGGCTTCAGAATTCCACGATGGGTTCAACAGGAAATAACCCAGCAAACCTGTGACTGGCCGCGGTAGACTTGAGGAAGTGGTCATATTCTGACGTGGTCACTTCCACCCACCAAATTCCAACATTGCAGCTTTCGTGAATGGCAAGTGAGAATATTTGAACAAACAGAAATGCGTATAGACAAACACAGACAAGGAACATATCGTTACTTGAATACGTCTTCGGAAAAATTTACGAATTTAATATTCTTGAAAGGCACGTCAGAAAAATGGAAAAATCGAAGACCCTTATGAACGTGAGGAATTGTGAAGCGCGCCACTTTTGTGGCTTTTGTTGAATGAAGACATGTTTAGTCAATGGATCGATAACGAGCACAAGCATAACGCTTACGATGAGATGATGAGCCGATGGAGCAATCGGAAGTAGTTTATTCGCATCTGATCATCTCATCGTCCATCGAATATATTTTAGTGCTACAGTTCATATAATGCTGAGAAAAAGACTCTCTTTGGTAACTTTCATAACGCTGTTGAGGAGGCACTCAGAAGTGGAAATATCTCCGGCATGAAATTCGTATTAACTCAATTGATAGCGATGAAAGCATCAAAACGTTTTGTTATAAGCATCGCGATATACCCTTCATAACAAAACGTTTTTGCATCACGCAACTGATGGTGACGAAAAGAATCGCGCAACGTGCAATGAGAAACCATGCTAACCATTGTTGGGCTCGTTGATCGTCAAATTCATCATCGACTCACATCCACAACCCTGAGGAGAATATCTAAAAGATGACGTTGCGCTGCGTCTCAATCGACGTTCAACAACACCCGTGTTAGTCAATCGCAGTGGGCGTAGAGTATAGAAGGGTGGCTGGAATTCCGATATGTCAGGACAATATTCACTAATATAGTTGAAGTCATCCGTCCCGGAATAATGCACTTGATGGCTAGCATTATCAGGCTTATGCTGCAATGCTGAAATGTTCAGGTAATCACAAGAGCGAGAGAAGGATTGCTCTCTGGCAAGATCAAACTTAATTCGCCGCAGACAGCGGTTCGCTTCTTCTTGATTTCTGAGTGCAGTGGTTGCCCGATCATGACTACAGACTTTAGCCACGAAGCTTTGATCAACTTTCGCATTATCACCATCAACTCCACGACCACAGTGAAGCCTACCAGCTTTCACATAACAAGCTCTGCTTTGTTTAGCTCTCGACGACGTTCGATACCGCCGTTGATCAACTGAACCATCAACGTTATCGTAGTCGGTGGAATTGTTGTCAAGATCAACGTGTCGCACACGATCGAAGCGCTGATACATTCGCTGAGGGAGCGTTGAACTGAAATCGGTGCATCTGGACGACGAGTTCAGCGAGGAAGAGGATGAACTGTGAGCGAGTGCCACAGATGCACCCCGCCAGCGTTTCACAGACGCCATCTCAGCTCTGCTCTCTTCAGCAGCGTTAATCGCAAAGCGATTTGTTCCGCTCGAATGCTCGTCCATCACATCGCCGCACGGCGAACTGTGCAATGAATGCGACCGATGCAAACCATTTGAAAGGGAACGCCTATGACGGTAGCGTCGAATGATGAGAGGCGCTCCATCTGAATCCGTCAAATATCTTAGCAGTTCTTTCTTAGATCTTCTCGGGCAATCGCTCCTTCTCGAATGTTTGAAATTTGACAATCCAGATCGGTCAGGCGCATTGGTACGATGCGTATAATATCCAGATCCAATGGCCATTCTCGCCAACTCTTTTTTGAGAAGTTCGGCTCTAACCAAATCTCTCAGTTCCTGAGTGCGCAGCAGAGCAGTTGGGTTGTGCGCGGTTGGCGTTCGTTCAGTGACCAACTCCCGACGCTGATGGTTTGAGATTCTGCGCACGTAGTGAGAGATATTTTTTGCTTTTGTTCGCATTGAATGCCGCTGGATGCGAGAACGAGAGAAAGCGCTCCTTTGCGACTTGTTTGCTGCGGAATTTTGTAACAATCGATCGTCGCTATTAAATTTCGACAGCAAGGACGAATCAATTGGGGGGCTATTGTTCAAATTTGACTCGCGAGTAATATTTTGCTTAAGGAGTGGCATCGGTTCCGCAAGTCCACCAGCCTTGACACCGTAACTAGGAGTATGCGCCAATCCAACCGAATGAATGTTGTCTGCTTCTGAGCACTGTTTTCGTGGAAATGGCCATGTTGTTGGGTGTTCGCCGTTTTGCGCTCGGGTTTTGACGAGTTTTGGAGGAGGATAGGTTCTGCCAACATCGCCGCCAGCACTGCCGGCCATGCCCCTCGTGTTTGCTGTTTTATATACAGGTTGCTGGCCATCAAATGGCTGAGCACCTTCGTTCGAGCTTAAGTACCATTGATGGTACGTTCCTTTTTGGCATAACGGTGCGTCGGCGCTTTTGACCGCTAGTGATGCCGAACTTGGACGGTGATGACGACGATGCAGCTTACAACTTATGCGATCAGCGAGACAACTTTCATGCTCAGAGATACCCACTAGTTGTTCGTTACTTTGGTTTAAGCGTGTCATAACGTCAACAAAGTGACACAATTGCTGCCAAGCAGCGCATTCCTCATTAGTGGCCAACGAAGGGTCAACTGAACTTTGGACGCCACTGTGAATGACTTTTTCTGGCGACGAGGTGTTGTCTAACTGATGCCCGAATCGCGCATAATCGTTGACTTCACTCGTCCTATACTGAGGCATTGCGCTATGATTTGAAATCACTTTGAACACTTCATCGGGATGAATATAAATTGTCATCGAATGTCATAATGACATCATTTTTGCGATCATAACGTTTGCCGGATATGCCACGAGTGGAACAGTGGACAAATTAGCAAAAAGAAATAGAACAGTGAATACTGCGGTCGCAAATATATGTGTACGTGACGATCCGATCAGAAATAGGCCACAATCGCTAGCACTCAATATTTGACAGAAATATTAAAATCGTCATGCAAATTTTTCGGCATGGAGGTCTGCAACAATCATTTCCATGCAAAGCGGTTATATACGCTTTTACTTTGAAATCGAGAAGCGTATACTGAAAAAGATTCCGCCAAGTTCCGATCGAATACGACAAGGTTGCAGATCACGCAAAAGAATAAATCCGAGGCAGTAGAATTTCTGCGGAAATAAGATTCGCTGTTTATGTTATCACTGTTGTTTAAAGCCATTCTTCTCTAATCCTTTCATTTGAAAATACGATGTTAGACATCGATTTGGAGAAACGTTTTTCCAGCTTGCAATCACGAATAAATAGCGATGAATCAGATGAGTCGGAGTCACAAGGTGGACGTGAATCTGGAATGAACTCGATGAAAATGGGACGTAGAGCCACGTTTAGGGTTAAAAGGTTAGCGATCGAACCACCGAACGGAGTCACAGTGTTGGCTGGTCGTCCAAGTGAGCAGCATGCAGCAGCTCTATACCGCCGAGAATGCCGCCACACAGCTCCCTACTGCGAGACGTTGGGTGCTGAAGAAGCGCGAGCAGTGTTGCCGTATCGACGTCGGTGATCGTTGTGTTGCACTCACTTCTTTCGCTAATAAACTGCACACATCGGTTGCCTTCGAGCAAACGAAACCACTTTAACGACCAACGTTGTTCATCCAGATCCCGCTTACGTATCACCACAAAATCGGTCACTTATCGATATTGGCTGATGCGTATCTTTCGACAGCAATAAGCGTGCGAGCAATGCACTTGATTCACTCGATCAAATCGCATTCTAGAGAAACAACGTTGCTGACGAGTAGATGCAACTAGCTATTCGGATTTCTCAATAAGCGCATGAATGCTCAGGTTTTGTCTTATGAGTAATTGTTCAGTTGGAAAATGGATATAACTTCCGACAGTAGCATAAAATGTCAGCGTTGTCAGCCGAATGAGGGTTACTATGATTAAGACATCCAATTTTGGCTGTTCTATCCAAGTGGCTTATACACACTCCGTATAACCACTGGTCGATCAAGAAGGAATACACCTTCTGTCAACTCTCATCGGTATCCTCTTTTGTGAATACTTTTCATTTTTATACTCATTTACAAACAACAGTTGAACTCAATATCATACTTCTCTTCAAATTTCATATTTTCCATTTCGCATTGCATAAGAAAGGTAGCAAATTATTCGACGTAGTTGTGACTGCTTAGCACAATTTTCAAATGTAACCCTGTGAAATGAAGAAGCTCGTCGTTGTTTTTTCACCACCAACAACTGACTCAAGTTTATGATTGTCGACGATGGCAAGTCCAAGAAGACAGGTTTGATTGATGTGAGCCGCTTTCAGGAATGTGTGTTGGCGGTTGCAATTCTTTCAAACCACTCCTTATGACCAGCAATCAACTGTTGAGATCTTTAACATTTTTCTGTTCATCAATTTTCGGCTGCAATGGTTAATCAAAATATGCGTTCAAAATTTCCTTGAAATCGCATTCATGAAGAAAAGTAAGCTAAGAAAGGAGAGAAAATCGTTACTCGCTTGATATGCTACGTCTATTTTCCGATGAGGATATCTGCAGTCAACGTCGAAAAAATACGGCTGAACTGGACAAGTTCACGAGGCAACGTTCATAGACTGAATGAGGCATGACGTAACTTTTGCTGAATACAGAATATGGTCAAAGAGTGCCCGCTATTTCCGTTCACAGTGCAACATCTGTTTCGTTGTGATCGTTATAATGCGCCATCATTGTCCTTGAATGATGCATTCACTTTTAAAGACATTCAATACGTATCCCCATAATCGCGTTACGAGTCATTACAAGGTCACTAGCGTCGTGCTCTCATATCAGCCGTTAAATTTTCATCTTCTTTATAATTTTCCGTCCATTTAATTCCGTTCCGCTGATAGCTTCCGACAGGAATTCGAAAAAAACCTCTGTAGACAAGACCGTAGAACTGTTGGAAAACAAGAAACGGATGGCAAATCAGATCCGTTTACAATGGACGAGTGGAAGTTCTCCGAACTGAAATAGTGACTTGCTAATACGAAACGAAGGTTTCGTGCCTTCTAAAACAACAAGAACTTTCCAGCGAATGGCCGCCTTACTAAGAATTTTTTTTTGCACACTTCCATAAAGCCATACATCCATGTCGGTCAGCAGTGGTGGTAGGCCAGTTCTATTAACCCTGTACACATTGTATTGCTGAAAAATCGTTCAGAAGATGGGAATTGGCAACACATTACGGTAGTTTCGTTTTCTGAAGCAATAAATGAAAAAGCTCGTCACAGAAGCTGACGTGATAAACGCTCCCGCACTTCGCCTATCTCATCAGCCAATATTATCGGCCACCAACAAATGCTGAATATGCCGCATAATCCGTTCCCATTTTAAATGATTTCACCATCCGCACAAATTTCCCACGAAAACTCGCTGCATTATGACTCGAACGACGAGAATGAAAATAGAAGGCAGTATAAAATACACGAAACCGCTTTCACATTTAGACGCCCGTACCCCATTTTCGAGATTGCTCGATCAGTGCGGAATATGGCACAAGAGATCTAGCAGCTTATAGGCATAAAGATTTGTAAGTCTCACTTCCACGTTTTCTATATTAAACTTGTCAGACGAATCGAAATGCGAGATGCACGTTCACAAACGCAATGTTGTCATAATGCGCATTGCAACGCAGATTTGCGAAAACAAAGGAACGAGTAGTTTTATTACTCGGATGCGAACTAACAAAGGGGTAATGATTTCGCAGGCCAGTTGATGCTATTCATGGCACAGCAACAGCAATGACATCTAGGCTAAATTGCTTGAATGGTCTTCCATTGCGACATTGATATTCGAAGCGATCTGAGTGAATGCATTAAAATTATTCATCGAAGAACTCGATGGAAATTTCGTCTCTATAGGGCATTTCGTCGCGTCGTTGAAGCCTCATTTCAACAGCAGAAATCGACTTTCCAATTTACCGCAAATATATTTTTCGGCGGTTGTCGGTGTCGTTGGGCGGCTGCTGAGCGGTCGGTTTCATACCGCTCAGCTCGATGCGGTGGAAGGGTCGCGAAGGACCGTCAGATATGACGGTCGCCTGCGAATATGCAGAATAAGCAGGCGTGAACCAACCGACG